>JBCFYV010008426.1:0-47464 GCA_039000515.1 Timema cristinae | reverse complement strand
TTAAACTTTTTTAAATTTTCAAATAAATTTGGAAAACCCTTTGTGGAAAAAACTGTGGAAAAATCTATCCGGGAAACCAAAAAAAATTTTATGTGACGGTCCTAAAAAAAGGGGAATGGATGGTCACGTGACCCTTTTCACATTTAGTAAAAAGGTAATTTATTTAGAACATGAAACTTAAACCCAGAAAAGGGCACAACCATTTTACTTAAATCTTTTGGGGATAGAGTGAAAGAAGAAAGAATTTTTTAAGGGGAATTGACCCTCATTTGCTTTAAAGGGGATTTTGGGGGAAAAACCTTTCTGGAAGAACAAACCCAGAAATGCCTACTTTACATTGGGTTTTAAAAAACCACCCCTCCCCCAAATCATCTAAAAAAACAAAGAAGGGGTTATTAAGACTCAAGGAGATGGATGAAGAGGATATCTAAGGAAAAAAACCACTGGCTTAGCGGGGGAGAGTTGTAAAAAATCAAATTTTCAAAGATTTTCCCCCCCCCAAGTTTTTTTAATTTGGGCCCCCCGGGGATTGGAATCAAAAAAAACTTTGAGATTTTTTTTGGGGTATGGGTTGGGGATCCAAAACCCCCCCGGGGGAAAAATTTTGTACAATTATTCTCCCAAACCAACAAAATGGGGAAAAGTCAAGTTTTAAACTTTTCACTTCCCAATCCCAAACAAAACTTGGCCGAGCACCTGGGCGCAACAAAAAAATTCCCACTAAAAAAACAAACCAAAAAAAACAAAACAACTGCCCCAAGAATTAAACCCCCCCCCCCCCCCCCAAATTCCCCCCCCGCCCCCCCCTGGGCCCCCCCCACAAAGGCCCGGCCCCCACCCAAACCAAAAAAATGGACCCCCAATTTTCCGGGGGGGGGGGGGCCCCCAATTTTCAAAAACGAGAAGAAGATGGTAACGGGGGGCCGGGGGCTTTGCCAGAATAATAAAAAAAATTTTCTTTTTTTCCCCCCCCGCCCCCCTTCCCTTTTTTTGTGCCTATCCTGTTCATGATTGTGCCATATAAAAAACCATCCCTTTGAGGAAGACTCACTTTTGGGATTTTGGCTGCGACCAGGGTAGGACTAAGGGGTTGGGCGAAAAACGGACATATTACTTTTTTAATTAAGAAAAAAATTTCCTTTTTTTCGGTTTAAATGTAAATTATGGGAAAATAGCCAAAATTCTTTTTTAAACCCTTTTAACCCAAAAAAATTTAAAAATTATTTGCGTAAATCTTCGTCTTTGATTTACTTTATAATGAGAAAATTGTAAAGTCAGACTTTTTTTCTTGTTTTTGGGATATTACCTTTATCCGAATTTTAAATACTCAACCAATTAACTTTATTTGTTTCTCAATGATTTAGGTTAATGATGTAGTAAATATGAAAATTTTTGAGAGTGTTTTTTTAAAACAAACTTTTCAATATTTATCCATAAAAAGATTTAAAATCAAACATTTCAAAATTAACTTTATTTCGTCTCAATTGCAAAAGTGGCATTTTTGGGTTTTTGGGGAAAAAATTTAAGGGGGGAAAGGTTTTTGAAATTTTGGGGCAGAGGGTTTTTAATTTTTTTAGTAGAATGAGTATTGCAACTAGATTATTTATTTTTATATCAACTTTTAAATTTAAAATTTTTTTTTTCTAAATTTTCTCGATTGTTATTTTTAGGATAAATGTTGTTAATATCTATTTTGTGCCAAAATATAAAAAAAAAAACTTAAAGGGGTAATGTTAGGAAATATCCCATATTTATAAAAAAGTAAATATGAAACCTTTTTGGGCATAGGCGAAGGCTATTGTAGTTATCCCAGTATGTTTTTACGTTAAAGTTAAATGGGATTACATTTTGGTATTTTGATGGGAAATAAAACTTTTAGTAACATGTGGCATTTTCCCCCAACAAGTTCCAAAAAAGTGTTAGTTAGGAGAATCAATTTTAAATTGTAAAACGTATATCATTTTAAATTAATTTATGCAAAAAATAATTTTTTTTTTACCCTAATATTTTAGGGTAAAATAATAAATTTAAATTGATGATTAAAAAAGAAAAAAGTAAATTTTATGGGGGGGGGGAACCCCAAAAAAATTTGGGTTTGTATATATTTATGTTGAAAATGCCCTTTTTTTCACTCAAAACTTTATAAAAAAATTAAATATTATAAAAATAAAATTAAAAATTTTTAAAATTTTTTATATAATTTTAATAAAAACTTAATTATTTTAAAAACTCTTTTTTAAATAATATCTTATAAATTTTTAAAAAAGTTTGGGAAAATTAAATTTTAAAAAATTCTAAAAACCTTTAATTTATTCTTTTTTAAAAATAATTAAAACCCCTTTAACCCTATTCTAAAAAAAACATTTTCTTGTTATTATATTACTTTATCCGAATTTTATCCCAAACCAATAACTTTATTTGTTTCTCATGATTTGGGTTAATGATGTAGTAAATATAAAATTTTGAGGGCTTGGGTCTCAGGTGATAGAGGGTTGGGTCTCAGGTGATAGAGGGCTGGGTCTCCAAGTTGATATAGTGTGTTTTTTTGGTCTCAGGTATAGAGGGCTTGGTCTCAATGATAGAGGCTTGGTCTCAAGGGATAAAGGGTTTGGGTCTCAGGTGATAGAGGGCGGCTCAGGTGAATAGAGGGGTTTGGGTCTCAGATGATAAAGGCGGGGTCTCGTGAAGAGGTTTTGGGTCCATTATGGGGGGGTTTTGGGGTCTCAGTGAAAAAGGGGGTTTTGGCCAGGTGAAAGGGGGCTTGGTCTCAGTGATAGAGGTTGGGTCTCAATGATAAGGGGCTTGGGCCAGGTAAAAGGGGGTTTGGGGTCTCGGTGAAGGGGGTTTTGGGGTCTCAGGATAAAGGGCTTGGGTCCAGGTGATAGGGGGTTTGGGGTCCATGAAGGGGGTTTGGGGTCTCAAGAAAGGGGCTTGGGCCGGGTGAAAAGGGCTTGGCCCTCAGGTAAGGGGGCTTGGGCCCAGGGATAGGGGGCTTGGTCTCAGGTAAAAAGGGGGTTTGGGGTCTCGGGGACTGGGGTGGTTTCTCCTAAAACTTTTCCCTTTAACCCCTCTTTAAATATGGAATACATTGATCAAAATTACCCCCTCTTCCCAAACCGATTGATCGTAGAAAAAGGGGAATCGAAAAAAACAATATAATTTCTTTTTTAATTATTTTTTCGCCCCTATTGCTTATACAACGGAGAAATTAGCGTCGGGATTACATCAAGAGTGAGCTTTGAATCCTTGTTTTGCAAATACGTGGTCTAGGGCGTCAGACTCACTAGACTGTTGGTAATGGAATGTTGAGGCTATCATCTGGGCCCGGGGGGGGGGGGGGTATTTAAGTTCTAAGTGTGATTTATCACTGAAGTTTTCCCATAGACCTTCGTGCTAACGTGAATTCACTTTCTATAAAATCTACCCTCTCATCCTTACCCCTTATATTCAAATAATTAATTACTTTGGTTCTAAGCGACGCTCAATTAATTTAACATCAAACGTGTGTAACGTATTTTTGACACCAAGTTAATTCGAATAAAAGTTATCTTGCAGAAAGTGTGACACTACACTCTCCCTAGCTCTCGACCATGGCAGAGGCTATGTTCCCCTAAAGCGCGAAGTAGAAATAATAAACACAGTCAATATTTAATTTATTAATGAAGCCTCTATATTATAATAATTGGCAGCCTATGGCTACCGCACAGCTCTGTCGAATGTTGAACCAAGTGGATGGTAGCACTCATCAACCACACAAGAGGGCGATATTTCAAAACACCTGTCGAAGAGTTTATTTGCTCCCTGAACCCAAATTACAGCCGCGGACAGTTGGTGCCCCATAAATAAATCGCAAGTACAGCAAATAATTGTGATCATATCGCGAAAAGAAGCTGAAGAGAAAATAGAGCTGGACAATTTAGTGTTAGAACAGTCTAACTCCAGTTAAATATAGGTCTCAAAGTACATCCAGAACTGTGCTAGCAATTATATTTGTATTTCAAGATTTAATTTGTTTTAAGCCCAATACGGTTATTTTGATATCATAAATAAAACAAAAGAGGTGGTGTAAAATATCCCAAGTCGTGGCATATGTGAGCGATGAGTAAAAGCTATTTTAAAATACTGTAATCAGTAAGGTATAAGAGTTGTAAAAGGTTCTCTGTAACTCATGAGTCATGACAGTATCTGGCTCGAATCCTGAAACAGAACATTCTTAAGCTTCATTGGGTCGACCACAGGGGAGGAATGAGTGATTCAAAGTGCACTTTAAGGGCTGTTTCAAACGGTAATAAGTAATAGCCCTTAGCTTGTACGTGTTAAGTGTTTGGAATAATAAAATTCCATGCATATGTTACCGTCCAAACCCTATTCCAGGACAAATTAGATCGGACTAGAGTGAAATGATACATCATAAAAGTCTCAGGATCTACTAGCTTAGCGTAGTCTAAATTCGTTAATCCTGAAACTTTGGCCTAGCTAATAGGATCCATTAGTATAGCCTATAATTGTATTAGGCCAAACTAGTTTAGGTTAGGTTATGTTATGTTAGCTTACAACATCTGCGTGCGAGCTGTGATGATGAAACCTGTCAAAGGTCGATTCGTCGTATGAGTTAAGAATAATGTATAAACTAGAACTTCCTAAAAACATCAGATATATCGGTTTTATCTTATAAGTGCAGGAAGTATAAATTCTGCTTAATCCGAGCTAGTTTGTCCTGGAATCCGGTCTGGACTGTACACATACAATATTATGAACAGGCATATACATTAAATATATCTTCTTTTAGGTATTTTTATTGGTTATATGTGCTTGGATAGTATTTATACACCTATAAAATACTAAACAAAATAATGTAGTGATTGGTATATTATAATATATAATTCTTAAGGCCATCACAGCTTTTGCCACTCTGTATAAATGTTGATAAGATGCCCTTCTCTTTATCCAACTTACACGCTCTAATATTTTTTTTCCTTCACACTCACATTTAAAAACCATATATTAAATAACCATTTTCCTACATTCCACTCCGACAATTACCGCCTGCCATCTGACATGCTCGATACACCCCGTTTACCCTGAAACACAGCAGTCTCACCATTACAGATTACTCTAGGGCCTTATTTTAAAGTCCACCGGTTGTGGACCCCAAGAAAGATTTTTTAAGTTTTATTTCCTAAAATGGGTTTCCCCCAATTCTCTTTAAACCCAAATCCACAAAGAAGAAAATTTGATTACACATTTAATTTTGGGCCCAAAAAATAACTGCAGAAAAATTTGGGGCACATCCATGTGACGATATAACTAAACGGGAACAAAAAAATTCGCGAGGAAAGGGGGAGAAGGGGGGGGTTTTTAAAAACGTCCCTAAATGGGCCCCAAGGAATCAAACCCATGTCCGGGTTTGGGTCATCGTGTCCCCACTACCCCTACTTTTATTTACCAAAATGTCAGGATGAGATGGGAAAGCTGACCCTCATTTTTTTTTAGAAAAAGAGTTTCCCAATTACAGTTTAGAAAAGAAACATTTTTTATATTTTGTCCCAAAAAAACCCGAAAGTCTTCAAATATTTTTAAGCTTTTCCCCTTTAAAAAAAAAATTTAAACCTTTGAGAAAATTTCTTGGTAAAGGTCAAATCCCTTTTTAAATGCCCTTTTTTGTTCTTTTTGATGTCCTTTGAATAAATGTACCCAACTGTTTACGTGAAAGTTTTTTACCTTAATTAAATAAAAAAAATTTAAAATTTATGATTTTCTTTTTTTTATTATTATTATTAATTTTTAAAAAATACAAAAATTAAACCCTTAAAAAATTTTAATGAGAAAGAATGTAATATTTTCTTTTTTCTAAAAAAAATTCTTCTTGTATTCGGTTTGATTTTTTGAAATTTGTATTAAACCGGGTGAAAGCCCGCATGGAGGGGGTTTACTCGAAATGGTTCCAGAGTTTAGGGGGCTCCGTGTCCCCACAAATCCCGGCTGGCAAAGTGGCAGCTCACTACTTTGATTCCCCGCCGGGGACAACTCACGGTAAAACGTATTTTTCCCCAGGGTTTAGTGGACTCCAGTTCCCCAAAAATACGAGTTTGGCGAGTGGCAGCTAAATACTTTGATTTCCGCCGGGGACAACTCACGGTACTCCCGAATTTGTTCCAGATTTTAGGGGAGACCCCATTTGTCACACAAATACGAGCTGGCGGGGGTGGCAGTTCACTACTTTGACTGCCGCCGGAAAAACCCCGGGTTTTCTTCGCGTAAATTGCCCCCAAAAGAAAATGATAAAAACTTTTTCAAATTTTTAAAGTGAATTGACCATCAAAAGAAATATCAATTAGACCTTTAAAAAAAAAAGTCAGAAATCTATGTTGGGTTTTTCTTATACGAATGGATTTAGAACGAATCTTTATTTTTTAACCGTTAAAAAGAGGGGAAAATACGGTTAACAAACTGTGTAATTTGGGCAAAGGGTGATCTGCAAAGTCATTTGCCAATTTCTTCTTCAAGTTCAATTTTGGGTATTCTTAAAGGGAAAATTTCCGTAATTTTGGAAAGGGGTCCCAAAATTATTTTTTTCCCCAAATGGGGCCAGGGGATAATAAAAAATTTAAAATTTTTAAAGATAGGGTGGAAAAAAAAGGGTTTACAGAATTTCCGCAGGGGACTTTCTCGCCTCTATTTTTTTAAAAATTGAAATTTTACTAAAAACCCCCGGAAAATATGTAAAACAAAAAAATTTTTACACTAAAAAACCCCAAAAATAAATTAACTATCCCAATGTAAAACTTTGGGTTTTAAATTTTTGCGGTTTTAAAATTTTATAATTTTTTTTTAAAAAAATTAAGGGTCCTCAATTGTATTTTTGGGCCCAATTAAAAAAGATCAATTTTGGGGCCCCACAAAAAATCCCCTTTTCTTATTAAAATTTTAACCTCCGGATAAAATGTTCTACTTTAAAATTTATTTTGTTGCACATCTTCATGCCTTTTGCATTCCTTTTTAAAATTCCTCATTTAAAAAATTTTTCCCTTTACAACTAATTTTTCCCAAAAAAATTTGTTTTAAATTTTTATTTGCCAAATCCAAAAAAGGGTTGGGGTTCTAAAAAAAATAAAAATTTTCCCATAAATTTATTTTTTTTTTTTGAAATTATACGTTTTGCAATGAAAAATTTATTTTGTATCTAAAATATTGCGAAACACGGAAATTTCAGCTTCTGTAAAGAAACCCCTAAAGGTCAAGGAAAATGATAGTAAGTCAGTTTTTTAAAAAATTTTTAACCCAACGCCCAGTACAAAAATTTTTAAATCAAAAAAAATCGTTTGAGCCGATTTTGAGAAAAATTAAATTTTTCTCTTTTCGCATTTTAAACAAACTCTCTTAATTTTAAGTTTAAACAACACACAGACAGACTCTTTACAAAGACAAATTTTTAGGGGTTTGGGGGAGGGTCATGAGACGCACACCCAAATCTTTTTTTCAGGTTGGGTTTTTTTTAAATGGTCGCAATACCTTACATTTTAGTTTTTTCGAAAAGTTAAAAAAATTTTTTCCCCCCGTATAGTTTTGAAAGTTACTGGTTTTATAAAAATATGCGTCGTTAAAATTTTTTTGGTATTATAAATATTTTCTAAAAAATTTTTTAATGATAAGTAATTTCATATCTTAAAAGATTCGGAGTTATTATAAAAAAATTAAGAATTTAGCATCAAAAGGGACCCCTTTAAAAAAAATTTTTATTGAAAAAATTAAGAGTGGGGCCCTTTTATTTAGAATATTTAAAAATTTTTTTAGAAAAAAAATTTAATCAAAATCTTTTAGGGGCCGAAAAAATTAGATTTTTTCTTTTTTTTGCCCCTCAGAAAAAAAAACCCAAAATTTTTAGGGTTAAAATATTCGTTTCCAAAAACTCTTTCGGGGAACCCCTTTTAAAAAAACCCTAAAAACCCAAATTTGTTAGAAATATCATAAAAATGCTTAGTCCCCTTCGGGTAGAGGCAGAAAAGACAAAAAATTCAAAAAAACTTTTTTTTGGATTCGGGGGGTCATGAAACTTTTCAACCTTCATAAAAATCTCGGGGTTTCGTTTTTTTGACGATCACTTTTATTTTTCTCTAACTGTAAGATAGCGAGAAAGTACAAATGTATCTCCCCGCTTTGACTAGATTTGAGCGCCACCCCCCTCTTTACGTCATTTTGGGACAAACCCACCGGGGCCAAATACCACGCCACTACTTTCCCACTCCCACAAAGGCCCCACCTCGCTCCGCCCCTTGAAAAACCGCCCAAAAACACCCTAAATTTAGGGCTACCAGTTTTAAAAAAAATTTTTAAAAGGGAGGACCATCTTTTTTGAAAATCAATTAAAATTGGAAAAAATTTTTAAAAATAAAACAAAATTTAAAAATAAAAATTTTTTAAATTACAAAAGAAAGAAATAAGTAAAACAATGAAATAATTTTATCTTAATAAAAATAAAGAAACAGAAAAAAGGTTTTTTGTATTTTGTGCCATCCAAATTATCGCCATTGACACTTTCACATGACGCGGAAAAATTTTTTCCCTATTGATGAACACATATTTTTTATTTTTTTTTGGAAATTTCATTTTTAGTGTTTTTAAATTGTATAAAGTTTGTGTTCCACTCTATTGTTTTCCCAAGATATTTTACTAAATAACTTTTATTATTTTGTTCATTCAGTATTGTTTATTTATATATGTAAATTTAAAACCCGTAAGGGCGTAAGAAAAAATGTTTTATTTTAAATTTTAAAATTTGTTACAAATTTTTAAACTGGGTTTAATTTTTTAAAATTATAATTTTTCTAATAAAATTATACTTTGGGAGGTAAAATATAACGGGTAAAAAAAACAAAGCTTACAAAAAATTCTTACAAGGGTGCCCCCTTGTTTATAACCCCCCTTCACAAGAGTGCCCGAGATTTTTAATCTCCCTTCACAAAAAGTACTACTGAGATTATAACCCCCCTTCACAAGAGGGGCTACGAGTTTAATAATCCCCTTCAAAAAGAGTGCCACTTTTTTCCCCAAAATTTCCCCCTTCAAAAAGGGTGCCACAGTTTAAATCCCCTTCACAAGAGTGCTCGAAAATTATAACCCCCTTTTCACAAGAGTGCCACTTTTATTCTAACCCCCTTCAAAGGGTCCCAAAAATTTTAAAAATCCCCTTCACAAGAGTGCTACGAGTTTAATAATCTCCTTCACAAGGGGGGACCCTTTGAAAAGTTGAAATACTTTATTTAGGGGCCCACACAAAGTTTTTTTATTAAACCTGGGGTTACGAATTTTTCGAGCTTTTCACTTTTAATTGTAAGTTTCGGGGTGGGGAAGGGAGCAATCTAAAAATTTAGTAAAAATTTTCCCCGATTTTTGCAAGAGGGAGATGGAAAACCCTTTAGTAAATCCCCACAAAAAACCTCCAGCGGGATTCGACCCCAACCCTTCCCGCCCCAAAAAAAACCTTGGGTCACCCTTGTCATTTGAATTTACTTTTTATTTACGGGGTGCTCCCCGATAGGGGAAACCCAGTATTGCTATTCCAACATTTTTTTCCCATAGGCATTTTCACTATTGTATAAAAATGCTATAAAAACAGTAATTTTTAAACTTTACAATTAATTGCTTATTTTTCATTTTTTATTTAAAAATTCATTTGGGGGTCGAGTAAATTAATGGGTTTTTAAATTTAAAAACAAAATTTTATTAATCTTTTGTTAAAAACCCTTTCAAAAAAAATTTTGGGGGAAAAAAAACACCCCAAAGGTGCCCCCAGCGGGGGAGTCAAACACGTCCCTTTCCACCCTTTTGGGGTTTAGTTTCTCCAAGCTCATTTTTGTAGGGTCAAGGGTGAATGGAAACTCTGCTACCCTTGTTTTAAACCCCCCCCCCCCCCCTCCCCCACCCCACTTGGTGACCGGCATTTTTGCCCTTCAAAAAAGGGATAATAGCTTTTGCCCTATCTAGTGTTTTAAGAGCATCAAGTGTTTTTAAACACGGGGGCCCTCTTTTTTGGGGCTAAAAAGGAAACCTTTGGTCTAAACCCCGGGGACGAATCAATCCCAAGCTAGTTCCTGGGGAGCTAAAACAGATATGTTTCGGTGTTTTAGGAGGGTTCATTTTATCAGATTTACCCTTTGGAATTCATTTCAGCCCCATGTTTAATTTATAACAATGGGGGCCCCCCCCCTTAAAATTTAAAAATGAAAGGGAAAAAATTTAAAGGGTTAAATATTTTAAATTGGAAATCCAAAGAAAAACCCTTTTAATACTGTAAAAAATTTTTAATCCCTGTAACTAACCAAAACATGAAAATTTTGGTATTTTAACGGAAGCATCGGGGCAAATGTTCACATAATTCCTAGTTGTGGGGGGTTTTAACTCAGTATTTTTTTCACCCTCAACTTGAAAAAAATTAAACAAAAACTAAACAAATAAAAAAATAAATTTTTGTTTATAAAAAGTTTTTAATTGGGAAATCCCCCGGGGAAAATTTAAACAAAATTTGTAGTGTTTAAACATTATTATTTTTTTTTATATTGTATTTTTATAAAAATTAATAATTATAAGTGGGAAAATTTATTAGAAAAATTTCCCAAAACAAAAGGTTCTTGTTTAATTTAAATGGCAATGTTTTTTACATACAGTATCCCAAAAACTTTGCCTTTTCGAAACCCAAAGCCCCTTTTAAAACTGAAGTGACGCTAAAAACCCTTTCAAACCCTTAGAGAGCTTCAACTCACCTAATCATGAATTCTGGGGTTTGCCCGCAATGGTTATCCAACTGCGATATAACACTGTTTTTTGGTTTACTGTGATTGAAGTTTAAACTGTCTCACCCCACGGGTTTCCCCTGGAAACCCATGTGGCGTTGCTTTCTATGTCTCAAAAAAATAACCCAAAAAATTGAGGGCAGTGAAAAATTTTAACAATATTCAAATAAATTATTTTATAAAAAAAAAAAACTAAAAAAGAAATTCAAAGGGCTGTTTTTAAATTTAAAGGTTACAAAAAACCCCGAAACTTTGAAAGGTTTTCTGTTTCCCAAATTTTTAACCCTTTTTTATCTATTTCCCCAATAAATTCAGTCGTGAGATGCGCTCTTAACAAACAGCCCTGGTGCCCTTGAAAGAACAACTGATAATTTAATGGAAGGAAATAAGAATTACAAAAAGTTTGTGATTACTTTTTTTAAAAAAAAAAATTTATACAAATTCAGGCCCTTCCATTTAAATAGAAAAATTAAAATTTTTTACATTTCCTTTGCTAGCTTTTTAAGGCATTGCTTTTTTTTAGTTTGCGTTTTTTTGGGTTTGTTTGCTAAAAGCATTTTAACTTTAAAGGTTTTTTTATATATTGCTTTTTACAAAGTTAACCCCCTTACCAATCCCAAGGGGCCCTTAAAAATTTGGGTTAACGGAAACCCGGGAAACCTAAAACGGCAACAGTAACTGACAACGGAAAAACAGCAACCAAAAACCGGCCCAACCCGCAACCGGCAAGGGAAACCAGCAATCGACAACGACAACAGCAACAAAAAACAAAAACCGGCAACGGCAACAAAAAACGGAAAACACAACCTACAAACGGCAACGAAACCCTACAAGGGCAACAGAAACCCGGAAAGGGCAAACGAAAAGGGACAATGGCAACGAAATCGAAAAACGACAACAGCAACAGCCAACAAAAAACCGGCAACAGAAACCCTAAAAACGACAAAAAAAAACCCGGGGCAACGACAACAGCAACCTAAACGCAACGAAACCCCGACAACAGCAACCGGAAACGAAAAACAGAAACCCTACAACCCGAAAACTGAAAAACCGACAACACAACCTAAAAACGACAACAGCAACCGAAAACAGCAACTGCAACCGACATTTTCAGGTAAAAATAAAGTGAAAGGCGAGAAAAAGGTTGTTTTTTCCCAGTTCTATAGAAAAACATATTTTTGGACAAAATAAATCAAATATTGCTTCCAGTACAATTAAAAGGATTTTTAATTTCCTTCAATAAACGATAAAAAAAGTTTTGAATCCCATGTCAAGGAGAAAGGGAATTTTTGGGACAACTTTTTCTCATCATTTAAACATTTTATCATAAAAATTATGTTAATATATTCAAAAAAATTTGTTTTCCCAACCATGGGGGACAATTCAAAATTTCTCTTTTTATACGGAAAGCAAAAATTTAACTTTTTTAGCCAAAAAATTGTTTAATAAAAAAAAAACTCAGAAACACCGGCCTTTAAATCTTTCCCTCAACACCCCCCCCTAAAGTAATGTTTAATTTTTTCTAGAAATTTTAAAAAATTTTTTAAAATTTTAGTAAATTATACTAAAACAATTTTTTTATTTTTTAACCTGGAAAAGTGCCTTTGGGTTTAAAAAAAATTTTTAAATTTTAATACTCAAATTATTTTCCAAATTATTTATAAATTTTTGCAAAATTTTGTAAGATTTTTTTTAGACTTGGTTTAGGGGTTCTTTAACTGGGGCAGATTACATGTGCTTTTGCTACTAGGGGTTGAAGTTTTTAAACTATTACAAACTAAAATGGAACAAACGGTGGCTCAGTAAATAACATTAAAATTATTAGTTTAAAAAAAAAATATTTGGTTTTTCGAAGAAAAATCATTTAAAGGGAAATTTTCCCCTAAGACTACATTTTTTTTTTTTAAAAACCTTGGTGTTTTTTTTTCACTAAAAAAAATTTAAAAGCAGTTTAACATTAACTAAAAATTTAGAAATTTTATTTATGTTTAAAAAATTAATATTAAAAGTATTTTTAAAAATTTGGGGATCTGGGTACTGTTTCACATGAAAGATAATAATAATTTTTTATTTTTATTGAAAAAATTTTTTTAAGTTATTTTAAACCTTTAAAACCCCAGTTTTAAAAAATATGAATTAAATTTTGAAAATTGCTTTTTAAGATTTATTTTCAAAAGGGTTTACCAAAAAAATTGTTTTTTTTAAATATAGGGGGAATACATTCTTTTTTTTTACTAACATGGGTTTTTAGGGTAGTTTAAACAAAACCCCTGATTTTAAAAAATTTAATATTTAAAAAATTTTTTAAGCAATATTTTTTTCAAAAAAGTATTATTTAAAAGTGTTAATTACAATGTTTGTTTTTTAAAGAAAAACTATTTAAAAGGGATAGCTCACCTTTTTTTTTAAATTTAAGGGTTTTTTCCAAAGCTTTCATCCCCCAATAGGGGGAAAAAGTTTTTTTAGTTTAAAAGTCCTATTCATTTTTTGGGGAAATTTTTGGGAATCAGGGATTGAAAAAATTTTTTTTTAAAATTTTAAAAAAATTTTTTAAAAAATTATTTTAACATTTTAAAAAAAAATTTTTTTATTTGGGGTTCTATAAATTTATCATCAAAACATAAAAAAAATGTGTTTTTTTTTTTAAATGTTACAATGAAGTTTTTTAAACCACGGGGGTATTAATTTTTTCCAAAGTTTAAGGATTAGGTTTAAGTACTTTAAAAAAATACAAAGCTTCTTGAAAAAACCTTTTAACGTGGGGAGGGGAAGGAAGCGTCTTTTAAGGAAAAATATTTTGGCAGAGTTAAATCATTTAAAGTTTTTTTAAAGCCAAAAAAAATTAAAAACCTTTAAATTCAAAGGATAACTTTTAAAGGTTTAAACTTCAAAAAACAATTTTTTAAAATTTTCCCAAAAATTTATTTTGTATTGGTAATTATATAATTGGAAGGGAGTTTTTTTTTTTTTTTAAATTTAGGCTTGAGAGCTTTGAGCTTGGGGTAATAACCCCCCTTTTGGAGCCCTTTGAAAAAATTTGTAGATTTTTACAGGTACAAAATTACAACGCAATTTTGGGTTAACTGTTTGGACCCCCCCCTAGGTATTTTTGATATTGCCAACCTAAATTTTGCCCCATTTTAAAATATTAAAAAAAACCTTTTGAACAGTAGGCCTACATGATTTCAGTTTTTTCTGGAATCAACAAAAGTACTTTGATGACCAAAAAAATTTTGTGAATTGAAAATAAATTTAAAAGTTGAAATTTTTCACTTCTAAAAAATCCCAATTTTCTACTTTATTATCTCGGTTGAAGGTTGAGACCTACTTTTCCCGGGGGAAACAAAGGTGCTATTTAAAAGATCGAAGGATAACTAACAGGGGGTTTTCACATACAAATTGACTGTAAATTATTTTTCCTCCGCCCTTATATAGTCTCCTACTGTCGAACCACCCCACGTTCTAAACGCTCTTATTTTGTTTGACTATTTTAGTGTTTTTGTAGGGTGCCCCGGGCGGCCCTAGGGGAAAGGTGTCAAATTTCTGAGCTGGGGCCGGGTTTTTCCCAATCCTCAGCCCCGGGCACTTTTTTATCTGTTTAAACCAAACCCCCCCTTCCCCCGACAAGACTTTTTGTGAATGTGGGGAATCCGGGGGCCCCCAAACCGGGGTTTTGGGATTCCACTTTAAAAATGTAGGTCCCCTTTTCCATTCAAAAATTAAACCCTACCTTTTACACATTACGAAAAGGGGCGTGTAACCCAAGGGGTAGAAAACCCGGGGTGCAAAAAAATAATAATAAAAATTTAAATAATAAAAAATAATAATAATAAGGGGTTGGGCCCTTCCCTACGAGTATGGTCCGGGGTCCCTAGAAAACCCAATTTTCGTTTAAGTCATTTTTAAATATCAAATTTTAAAAAAAGTCTTTTATTTGGGTCCGATGAACAAATTTTTTTTTCCAAACAAAAAAAACCCCTTTTTAAGGAGAATGAAATCAACGTTTGGGTTAATTTTGGGTTTTGTCTTTTCGGGTAGATAGAATAAAAAAAAAACAAAAAATAAAAAGTTTTCCCTTTACGCTTCATGAAACGTTTTTGTTTTTTCCCATTAGGAACCATTTACTATCGTAAATTTAAAGTGATTAATTTATTTTCTTTAACACAGTATTTTTTTTATTTTTTTTTTTTCCAACTCGAAGCTTGAATTAAAGATTTTTTTTAAAACACCCCCCCTTCTTTGGTGTTGTTTACTTTAGTTAGCTCAAACAAAGAAAAGCTGCTGGGGAGCTGGGGTTTAAAACGGCTGGCCTAAAAATTTCTTAGTTTTTTCCTTATGTTTTGTCTGACTTTTCTGGACAAGTACATATCTAAAGATTGTTCATGGTTTCCACTGAAAGGTATTTATTTTCATTGCAAAGCTACAACATACTCCCATATTTATAGCCTTTAAACATTTTTTTTACTTTTTAATATGCAAAAAAAAATTTTTAAATTTAATTACCAATGTTTTGGGAAGGGAAAAACCTTTTTTTGAAAATTTTTAAAAAAAAAAAGGGTATTTCCAAATATAATAAAAATAAAATATACACCATTTAAACTTATCAAGAATTTTTTTCTTTTTTTAAACACTTTCAATATTTAATATTTTTGGGTCTCCAGAAAATATATAATTTTCCCCCTTTCGGGGCCTAAAACCAATCGTGCCCAGTAGGGGAAAATTATTACCCGTGCAAAAGAAACCTTTGCCCGGGGGGCCCAAATTTTTAGGAATGAATAGCTAAAGAACCCATTTTGCAAAGAGAGTGAGATGACCCCCCCTTTTGTAACAGGATGTGAAGAGGGGGGGCGAGGCGCAAGGTGAAAAGGGTTTTAGCCGGTATTGGGGGAAATTTCTGTGAGTGCGTCGGGGACTGGTTGTATTAGACAAAAAACCCTTTGGAACCAGATAACAAATTTAAAGGTACGTGTTTTAATTGATTTATAATAGTTGTAAATAATTTTTTTCCCTTAAGTGTAGAATATATTATTTTTTTAATAGAAAAAGGGAAAAATTGATGGCAGGGGGGAAAATTTGTGTTTTTGGGTTTAAAAGGCAGAAAGTGTGAAAAACCAACCGTAAACATGGGTTCTGGTGATTTTTTTGCAAGGGGCAAGTCAAACCAGTTGTGGCAGAAATCAATGATTGGGGGGATAAAAAAAAAAAAAAAAAGTTCTTGGGCCTATTTTTTTACTGGGGGGTACTCAAATTTGTTATGACACCTCCCAGTAGCGAGGGAAAAGTATGGGTAACATTAGGGGACCCAGTTAGGGGTAAAAATTTAAATCCACGTAAAAGAAGAAAACCCTTGTTTTACAGTTCCCAAAAATTTGAAACGGGGCAGTTTGGACGAATTGCTGCTGGAGCTTGCTACGAGTTTAAAGGACCCCTTTCGCTACTCTCGAATACTAAATGTAAATATAAAAAAGCTGGGTTTGCTGGGTAAAAAATTGGGGGAAGGAGGAGCGGGGCCAGTCCCCCCAAATAACCTCAAGAAGACTACATTTTGGGAAATTTCTTTGGGTTTGGGGACATGGACACCAGTTTCTACGGGGACCGGTTTTTAAGCCATTTTTTCATTGTTTAAACAAATATGGGGATGAAAAGGGAGAGCCATCACATGTGAATCACCCAATAGAGGAGAGAGCTAAACGAAATGGTGAGAACATTGGAAAAGACTAGGAAGTCCCAAATCGCGGGCGGGAAAAAAAATAAGTCGGTTTTTACTTTGCTTTAGAAACCCAGGTAAACCATTAAACGATATTTTAATATCGTTGCATGTAGGGTTTATTGGTGGCCATTGGGTTTTTTCGAAAATTATGGGAAAAATTTTTAAGTAGATATTTTGGGCCCCGAGGATGACTTTATAAAATTGAATGTCGTGTGAGAATGTCCTGAGTGACCCAAAAAGGAAATCACCTTACCCATAAAGCTGAGAGCCCCCCCTTTGGGGCCCTAGCTTGAGGTTTTCCTCCCCCATGTGTAGGGGTGGTTTTTTCGTGTTCCCTTGTCAAAAAGTGTTAAAAGGAAAAAAAAAATTACATTCTTGGGTGAGTGCCCCCTTTCACAAAATTTAAAATAAGGCTTTATACATCCAAAATTTTAAAAAACCATCAACAGAAACAAAGCTCATTGGGGAAGGTTCATCTGCGGGTATGTACGCCAAAAAGATTTTCGGGAAAAGGGAACCCAAAGGCCCTGCAAAAAGTTATACTTGCAAAAACCAAAGTCCTTCCAAAAAGTTTCCCGACGAAGTTTCCCCCTTACTTACCCTTTTTGGTTAGAGGTAGGGTTTTTCCCCAAATTTGACGTAAATTGATGGAAATCCACAGTCTGCAGAAAGGGGTTCTTTTTTGAGTATGCTTGAATTTTTTTAAGAAAAATTTTTAAAAACCCCGCACTTCTTTTGACAAAAACATCCAGTCCCAAAATTTTCTTGGATGGGGAAACCCAAAACCCGAAAAAATTTGGGAAAAAAGGGAGCACGGGGTTATGACACTGTCAATTTTAAAATTTTTAAAAACCCCATTAAAATGGGGGAAATTAAGGGGAAAGCGGAAGCGTTGTCACGCTTTGTCCAAAAAAACGTGACCCCTTTTTGGGGGATAGTGGGGGAAGTCAACCCCCTGTGTGTCTCCATACATTCCTGATTTTTTTTCCCTAAAATTTAAAAGGTTTTTTTTTATGTGCAAGAATCGGTAGTATTAATAAGGGGAAAAAAAATTTTTTGCGTTATAGCAACTACAAAGGTCTCCTGTAATTGGGCCCCCCCCTTTTTTCGCATAAAAAACCCTAGCAATTTATGATGGGGCGATCCCAAATTTGCACACTTTATTTTATTTCATACAAGACACTTTAGATAGGGAACCTCCCAAAAATCAATTCGTATTAAAATATGGCAGCTATTTTCCCAAAAAAAGGGAAACCAAAAATTTTAAAAAATTGGTCCGTACACTCAACATTTGATGTGTCAATTTTAAAATGTATCTTGGGTTAAAAAATTAAATTTAAAACCTTTTAAACACATGTTTTTTTAAATTTAAATTTGACGGGAAAAAATAAAAATATACAATTTTTTTTGGGTTCCCCTTTTTTAAAAGGACCACTTTTTAAAAATTTTTATTTTTTTAAAAGTACCTCATCTTTTACCTTTTCGGGCTGATGAAATTTTTTTAAAAGGGGAAATTTTAAAAAAAATTTAAATTTATTTTTTTCCCTGATTTGTCTTTTTTTTTTTCTGAAACCAAATTGGGTAAAAGGTCCATTAACACGAAAGTAACAAGTTGTTTTTTTTATTTGTTTGTTACGATTTAAACTTATTAAGGGTTATCAGAAAATCTTAGACTCACCCCCCCAGAAGTAGTTCCTCTTGTTTTTTGATTGGAATAAATTCTGTCTGTGCCAACAGGGCCAACTCATTGCCCCAATCTGAACATCCTGATAAAAGAACAAAGGAATGCGGAATCCCCAGACACAAACAGAAAAATTTTTTAAAATTTAAAGAATTTGTACTGTTCCCAAAATGATGTAAAAATTGAATATTTTGATGAAGGAGGAGGAATAAAGCCTACCTTTTAAAAGGGAAAAAGACACTTTGGGTAAAAAACAATGTAAACTTAAACTCCTTTTCCCAAGGTTGGAATTTACTCTCTAAAAGGGTTTTTTTTTCCTTCCAATATCCACAAATTATAACAGTTTTTCGGGGAAAAAAGGCCTTTCAGAAAACTTTTTCCTTTCGATGAACGGACTTTGGGGACAAAAACGAAAAACCCAAAAACCATGCAGTCAACGGCCCGTCCTGTAAAAAAGGAAATAAATAATTAAAATTTGAACCCAAAATCGTTTAGCGTTAATAAACAGAAAACCCACCAGAAACTTTCAAGCGTTAAAAAACCAAATTTCCCAAGATTTAATTTAAAATTTTTGTTTTTTTAGCAGAAAAGGTCCACTTTGGAATCACCGTTAAAAGGGTTTGCAACTTTGTCACTTGATAAGTATGTTCGAGAAAGGGAAGATCACAACTTAGGATTGTCCATTTCATACAAACCGTCTGTTATAAGTCACCACAGAACTTTGGGGTCTTCCAAAACCCACGTAACGCTGGGGGGGGTGAGGGGAGAGCGTGGGATATATAATTTTCCCGTAACCCAGATCTTAACCCTGAAATTTTCCTAATGTTCAAAAATAAATTATTTTAATGCTTTCCCCTTTGTTAAACACACAAATAAATAGTTTTCGAGAAACTTTGGGGGTTGAAAATGTAATTTTAGCATTTTTTGTTTTTTAAATTTTTTGGATGCCCCTTTTTAGGGGGGCAATGAGCCCCAAATTCACTCGAAAAAAATTTTTCATGAGCTTTGACAGTGACAGTTTATATTCACGGCATTTATTTAAAATTTGTCCAATCTACGGGCCCCCCTCACATGGATAGCAGCTGTCAATCAAGGTGCCCTTAATTTAAATTATATTTTAAATTTTGGGTTTATAATTTAGATTCTTCCCTCACATTTTTTTTACATGGGGCCGTGAATAATCCTTGTGTTTTGTACAAAAACCAAAAAAATTTTCCCTTTCAAAAAAAAGAATTTGGGTTCATTGCTTGCTTATAAAAAAGCGAAAACAAGAAAAAAAAAAAAATGTAAGAGTTTTCAAAAAATGTAATGAAAGGGAAAAAGCAAAAGTTCAGAATTTATTCAAGGCAAGGGATTGGGGAAATTCCAAAAAATAGTTTTTTTCTTAGGTGTTTGCAGAAATGTCAGGGAAAAGAAAAATCTTAAAATATCTTTAAATTTTTTCAAAATTTGGTTGTAATTTAACCCTTTAAAATCTTTTCCCTTCTGAAAAAATTTTGTGTGTATTTTAAATAAAAAACCGACATTATAACCCGCTAAAGGGCCAAATTTTTTTTTAAATTTTTTCATTCTTTCAGTAAGAGTAGAGGGCTGTTTATTAGGGGGGTGGGTTCGAAACCACCCGGCCCCTACTGGGGGTTTTTTTTTCCTAAACGGTTTCCCCCCACTCCCCCCCTCCATGTAAAGGGTTTGGAAATTTTTTTTAAAAAATTCCCAAAATCGTTTTAGTATACATTTTATAGGGTGTAAAGTTAAGTGTAGATATCCAAATTTAAATTTTTTATTATTTTATCAAATTGGGGGAAAAATGGGGAAGGTTTGAAATTTTAAAGGAAATTTCTACCCTCATTAGTTGGGGAAAAAAAAGTATCAATTATTTAGGAAATTCACTCTGGTACACCCCAACAGGATTTTGAACCCCAAATCTCCGCTTCATTGTCCATCTATTCATTTTTCGGTTAAAAAGCCAGGATCCAGGATCGATTTTGGGGAACAAAAACATATTCTAGGTATTAAAATTTTGGATTAAAGAAAAATTCGTAGTTTAAAATACAAAATTATAATTTAGAAAAGTTGTTGCCTTGAATTTTTTTGGATACTCTCTATATGATGATAATATGACAAAAAAAGGGTGCCAAATTAAAAATTTGGGCCCTTCCCCCCAACTTTAAAGCATTGGATGTGGGCACTTTAGCATCATCTGTAGCCCCCCACCACAAAAAATTTGGCCATCCAAACCCCGGGCACATATTGTGCCCCATGGCTTTTACTCGGGATCGCAAACCTAATGCCCAAATAAAAAAAAATTATAGCAAAAGGTTATTACTCACAAACCGGGAAATTTTGGGGCTCAAACTTTTCTTATGTCTGTAAAAAAATAAAAAGTTATGAAATCAATAAAAATCAAAATTCAAATTATATTTAAAGGAAGTATTAAATCAAAAATCCCTTCTTTTAGTTTCACAAAACTTCCCTATGAAATAATAGTGACATTCATTTTTGGTGAAAAAAGTTACGAAAACATACTTTTGGTTTGAGGGTGCGGGGGGGGTGTTAAAAAAGGAAACCCCCCTTTTTGTCAAAGTCGGATATATTAGATCTTTCCCCAAGAAGAAGAGTCCTCTGCCCTACCTTTTTTTATAAGGGTTTTTCCCCGGGAGTGCAAAGGGCAAATGGGCCAAACAAACTTGTGTTTTCCACTGGAAAAACCCATTCCATGGCAATGAAATTCAATGTAAAAGCTACTAGCTCCCACTAATAGGGTACATTTTGGGCCCTATGAAAGGGATTTTTCCCTTGAACCGGGTATCACAAAAGGAGTGCATGCTTTTCCTGAAAATTGCCAGTGTTCTACAGTTTTAATAGGGGTTTAAAATTTGACAGTTTGGCTCCTTTCCCCCAAAAAGGTTAACATTGTCCACCACACAGAATGTGATGGATCACTTTCCCCCATGGTGGACCCCTTTGTGCCGGGGAAACCCGAATAAAGATTTTAACCTGTAAAATTGTGAATTGTTTTTTTGATCAGTGCGGATGGGGGAAAAAATAGGGGGAGGAGAAGGCGGGTGGTAAACCAGATGTTTTTTTTTACATTATTCATTGGATACAACTTTTATAAAACACAAAAATTTTATTATAATTTTAAACTACGTATTGGGGGTTACTTTTTTCCCCAGGAGGCACTGCGGGAAGCGAGAAACGTCCCCTCCCCCCAAAACAAATTTTTTTAACTAAACTTTTTTTTTTGTTTAAAGCCTTTTGCTTTTTTCACCTGAGAAATCAGGCTATAAATACCACAAGACTCGGTTTTTTTTTACAAAATTAAAACATTTATTACAAAGGTTAATATACAAAGTTTACTTTTCAATATTTTTTAAAAAAAAAGGGGTAGATTTTTTTTTTTTGCCCTCATTGGTAAAGAAACAAATGTCTTATTTTGAAGGTAAACCGTATGCAAGAGTTTCGCATCCATTATCTAAAAATTAGCGTTTTGTCATCTCCTGGTAAAAGTGCAATTTTATTCAAAGGTTTAACTGTCCCAATTTGATGTTTCTTATTTCTTATCATGGACAAAATTTGGCTTTTAATTTGTGGAAAATCCCCTGTTTTAAAAACATTTTTTATAATGCCCAAATTTTTTAATTTTTTTTTGAGAGTTTTTTTTTGATACCCCTTTTAAAACCAAACTTTTTTCTCCTCAAGACTTCCTTTTGAATGGATTTAAAGGGTTTCGGTCGAAGTCCCACAAACTCTCGAATAAAACCCCATTAAATCTCACCCTTCATTTTTCCCCAGAGCTTTTTTAAATTCCCCAAAACCCCTGTGAAAAAAAAATGTGTTTCGGGATAGTCTGAAGTGTCGAATGGGGTCTATATTATCAAACTATCCGCATACACATTTTCTGTTTTCAGTTCGTAGCAGGGGATTTGTTTTTGTGAATAAGAGCTTTGAAATTTGGTCCATATTTCCTTTTAAAACAAAATTTAAATAATAAAAATTTATAACTGTTTAACCTTGCTTAATCTAAGTTTTCAAAGCCTGCAAGATGGCTTATTAAAAAAGTAGGCTTTTTTTTTTCTCATGTGAACCCCAACTAACTCATTCCGTGAAGATTGTATAAGCAATAAATGCGGGGGTTTGAAGCAATACGTTCTTTAGCCCTTTTTTCATTTTTTTAGAAATTTTTAAAATTCACACATGTCTTGATTTTCCATTGATTTTCCCGAAATTGCTTTTGTTCATGGTTTTTAAAAAAAGTCCTTTTAAAATCCATTTTTTGGGCTTTTTTTCGTCGGGATGTTTTTAAAATCAATAAAACGGCTTCAAAAAAACACTCTGTTTGAAAGTTAGGGACTCGGTGTATCTTTTTGAAGCTTCAAAACCCAAGGAAATAAACGGGTTTTTAAATTACGGTATTTGACCCAAAATAATTTTGTTTACATTTTAGGTTGGGGCACAAAAGCTTTTCTGTTTTCCCCGGGGTTTGGGAAAGGAGTTAAACTTGGATTGATATACTTAGAGAATTTGGGGATAACATCTCAAGATTAACAAAAAACTTTTTCGGGAGCAATGGATATTTCATGTGCTCCATGAATTTTTTCCCGGGTATCTAGATCCACTTATAAAAATATACCCCAAAGTGTTATCATCAAAACTGAGTTTATTTTGACTCTGCTATTTCAGTCTTTTTTCAAACCCCCCAAAAAAAATTACTTTTAGGAAGACAATCAAAACATAACATTTCCCCGTAAAAAATTATTACAACCCCAAATTTTTGATAACTTCCCTCCTTTTCAGGATTAAAATCCCCAAAATCGGGGGGTTTGCTTAAAGAATGCCATTAGAAATCATGGGGAAACCCCCCCACGTTTCCCCTTTTTCAATTAAAAAATGCTTTTAAATTGTCAGTCATAGTTCCAAAATTTCAACCTTGGTCATTTTTTAAAAAAGGACGTTTGCTAGTCCGGGGTTTTTGGTGCAAAATGTAGAAGTTTTTAATTTAAAATACTCAAAAAATAAAGGGGCGAAAGTATTCGAAGACGCCCTTTTGTTTAAAAGTAGAAAAATCATTTAAAAAACGTATAAATGTTGAAATTTTCCCCTAGTATTCTTTTTAAAAATTTTTTCCCCCACGGGTTTTACCCAATGAGCGTAGTCATTTTCCCTAAAATTTATGTTCTTGTTGAAATCTGATTTTTGAATGCAGTTTTTTGGTGGAAATTTTGCCCTATCTTTAAGTTTACTGCTGCATTCCTGTAGTGAAAGGGGAAACCCAAACCCCCCTTTTCTTTTGCGGGAATCTACTTTATCAAAAGGGTTTATTTTTCATGGAGTTTTTTAAAATTAAAGTTTTTCCCAAATATAATAAATTTTTTCAGAAAATTTTTAAAGAGTGGGGTTTTAAAAAAATTTGGAAGAGTCAAAAAATTTTAAATAGCCAAGACTGAATGGATATTTTTCTCCATATTTTTGGGTTCCCATGATATTTTTCTTTCTGAAAACTTCCCAATTTTTGCATGTAATATGGGGCGTCAAAATTTTTTTAAATTGTGAAAATGAGGGGTTATTTCTTGGTATATTGAAATAAATATTGCACATACTATGAGATGCCCCCCAAAAAACTCCACTGAGATGACAGTGGTCAGGGGACCGGTCTTGCCCCAACTCTTTCTCGGGGATACACTACACTAGCCGAAATAAATTCATTTTCTTGTTTGGGGTGATGCGCATTGGGACGAAAATTTTTTTCAAACTCGGGTGATCATGGTTTCTTCTTCAACAAGTTTAAAGAAGAAAGGTTTTTCCCCAACATTTTTAAAACTATAAAAACAGGAGGTTTTCACACATTTTTTCCTTTCGAATCAACTATTACAAAAATGCAAATCCTGATGTCTTTATGCTCGGCATTTTTTTAGTTGGTTGATTTATTAGGGGCAGGGCCCCACACCCTGAAAATTTTTTAAAAATTTAAAAAACTCAAATTTGCCCTAAATCACATACGGGATTTTTAACATATGTTTTTTATGTCGAAAAATTTTTAAAATTTTTTCCCTTCCTTTGGGGATCTGACATCTGAGCATCGAAAAAAGCACACGCTTTCCCCTATGCTCCTTTCCCCCGTACTTGTCAAACAATAGGGGGTTTTCAAACTCATCCCCCCGTTTCTTTTTCCAACAATAGGGGGTTTACAACTAATTTCCCTCGTTTCTTGTTTCCCAAAAATAGGGGGGTTCCAAAATCATTTCCCCGTACTTGTCCAAACAATAGGGGGGGTTTTCAACTCAACCCTCGTAATTTTCCAAAATTTGGGGGGTTTTCAAACTCATTCCTTTTTTACTTTTTCCAACAAAGGGGGTTTACAACTTTATCTTTTCGTACTTGGCCCAACCCCAAAAAGGGGTTTAAACTATCCCCCCGTACCCTTTTCCAAAAAAATAGGGGGGGTTTTAAAATATTCCCCCGTACCCTTTTCCCAAAAATAGGGGGGTTAAAAACTTCCCTCCCCCCCGTACCTTTTAAAAAAATAGGGGGTTTAAACTCAACCCTCGTTTTTGTCCCAAAAAATAGGGGGGTTTTTTCAACTCATCCCTCGTAATTTGTCCAACAATAGGGGGTTTTTTAAAATATCCCTCGTACTTTTTCCAACAATAGGGGGCTTACAACTCATCCCCCGTACTTGTTTTTAAAAAATAGGGGGTTTACAATAAACCCTCGTACTTTTCCAACAAAAGGGGGTTTACAACTACCCCTCGAAATTGTCCAACCCAAAAGGGGGTTTTTCCCAAATCATCCCTCGTAAATTGCCAACAAAATGGGTTTTTCCCAAATCATCCCTCGTAAATTGTCCAACAATTGGGGGTTTACAAAACCATCCCCCGTACTTGTCCCCAAAAAGTGGGGGTTTAAAAAATCATCCCCCGTACTTGTCCCCAACTGCCCAGAGTAATTTTTTTTTCTTTAAATATAATGACGATCTGTTTACATATCAACAAACATATTTTAATTGTTCTGGAAATTTTTTGAGCTAAGGCCCTAATTTTAATATTTAATTTTCCTCCTAAGTGCTGCAGTCACACCCAAAAGCTAACATAAAATGGGGGGTTTCCCTAGTTCTTGGTACTTGTATGTATGGAAAAAAGTACAACCCAAACATTGTTTTTTTAAATATTAGATAGATTTTTTAAAAATGAGGCACACATGAAATTTAAAGATTAAGGAGGACTTTCGGGGAAAAGGGGGCAACGAAATATTAAAGGGTTTATAGATATTGCGAAATTGTTTTAATTTTCTTTTTAACTTCATACCTTCAATTTTTATCCCGCGTTATTAATAAGTGGTTTTTTTTTTTAAAAAATATTTCTCACCCCTATCAAAAATTTTTTTATGAGATTAAATTTTTTTAAAAAATCCAAAAAATTTTTACAAGATAAAATTTAGTTTTTGTTTTAAGGGGTTTTTCGGGAAGTTTAGAAAGTGTCATTCACATAATTAAATTTCCGCCCCGGTAAATTAAAGAAATTTTGATTTCCCTGTAAAAATGTTTTAGCTCTTTACTCAAATTTTTTAATGAATTTGGAATTTTACAACTATAAAAAAGTTTTTTAGATATACTCTCACATATTCGTATATCAGGTCTTTTGATCTCATCGATCAATTTTTATAGTATTTTTATTTCTTACGAAAATAATAATGTTATAGTAAAGTTCTATCGTTTTTGGGGAAAAAAAATTTAAATTTTATTTTCCTAAATAACAAATTTTTAAAAAAACAAGGTATAGCCCAAATTACAAAAGTAATGCACATTTTGGGTTTCAGCACCACTAACCAAAGGGGCCCAGCAGTAGTTTTGTTTTTGGTCCCCTAGGCTTTGCTTGCCAATTTTAAAACAAGGGGCGTCCTTTGAAAAACCCCGTCTCACCCCTCGGAAACCCCCGGGAACACCTCCTAAACAGGAAAACCCCCGTACCCCCCGCTTTTGACGTCAAATCTGAGGCGATGCAGGTTCCTTGTGCCCTTTAAAAACGGAACGTTGGTTTTTTGTCATGAAATGTTATCTTCTGTATTTATTTGGGTTTTTGGGCATTTATAATTTAAAAATTACCTGTTTAAGTAAAATAAAATAAATTATTTTTTCAAACTAACAACTAAGTGAAATAAATTTTTAATTAAAACATAAATTCCCTTTAAAAAGACAACCATATTGTTTTTGTGCTTATTTAGTAAATTTTTTTTTTATATTTCTAAGAGATTACATAAATAACAAATATTATTTTGATGGCTTTAAGTTGATATTTAAATTTTTCAAAAATAAAAGGTCACTTAAAAAAGGGTTTTATTAAAAATGGAGGAGAGAATAAAGGCAATACAGATATTTACATTAATTAATTAGTAAATCTATTTACAAAGTCAATTTGCTGCGTGCTAGTTTTATTACACAAAAATAAAATTTTGTGAGTTAATTTTTAAAATATATTAATATGGTTAAAATTTAACTTTATACGCATCCCTTTTTAAAATTTTTTCTAAAAAATATTATTTTTTTCAAATAAGTTTTTTATAATTTTTAGTTTGGGCCTAAATATTATGTAGGGGCTACCTGTAGGTTCCCCACACAAAATTTAAATTCCCCCGATTATTTCTTAGGGTAAGAACTAATTTAAAAAAAAATTTAAACTTGGGGGGAAATGATATATTTGTTTTATCTGGGCAGTTTTTAAAGCGGGTTTAATTTTTGGTCCCGGCGTTAAATTTTGGGATAATTTTTTTTAATTTTTTATTAAAAAAAACAAATTTTCCCTTTTTGTGGGAAAATTTTTTAGGGGCTGGGGTTTAAAAAATTTGATTTTTTTAAAGGTAAATTTGATAAATATAACAAAAATTTCCCAAACAAACCCAAAACTTTTTCTAAGTCCCTTCCAAGGGAAAAAATTCCCTTTTTTTGTGTTGGGGAAAACTTCCCCAAACCATATTTAAAAAAATTTTTATGAAAAAAAATTCACCCATTTTGTTTCAAAAAAAAACCCTTTTAAAAACTTTTTTTTTTATTTTTTCTTATGACTTACAAAAATCATTTCTGGAAGATTTTAACTAAAAAAATTTTAAATTCGGGGGTGGTTTGGAATTAAACATTTCTTTTTTACCATAAAAAAATTTTAAAATTTTAAATAAGCTTTTAGAAAAAACTTTGAATCTAATTTGTTTTTTTTAAAAATTTAAAAAAAGTTTATTGGGATTGGTTATAAATTTGGGATTTTATAAAAATAATTAAATTTAACTTGATTTTACAATACATCTACTTCCCATCCACGGCTATTTGCATTATTTACATTTTTATCCGCGCGTTAGGTATTCAATCTTTAAATGTCAAGCTCATTTTTGTTGTTTGCCAAAACAGGGAGATTGGGGTTTCATATCCCCGCTGGGGGTACTTTGGGGGGGTTTTCCAAAAAATGCCCTTTCCCCCCTCTCTACACCACATTTGGGGGCCCTTTAAAACTAAATTCTACCTTCCCCCATGCCTTACTTTTACATTTTAATAAAAAATGCGTGTAGCCCTGTTTTGGGTTTTGGGAGGTTTAGTGGAAAAAAAAAACTTTTAAAATAGTATAAAATGTCCCTCATTTACAAAAGGAAAGTGAGGGGGAAAAAACTCTCCTCATCATTTTGGTCAGCCTAGACGGGTTAAAAATTAAGTTTACGGGGGCACCGATGCCCGGTATGATATTTTTTTTAGGCTTACCTCTCCCTTTAATTTTTACTCAATTTGTCCCTTTGTAAACTAGAGAGTACACCGTTTCAATTTTATCGCCCCGGTACCATATATTTTTTATGAAAAGTTTTTGAATATTTTCTTGTAGGGTTAAAATTTTAGAGTTCACCAAAATGTTTTTTAAAAACACAACAATTTTAAAATAATTTTACATATTTTTTAAAAATTTTTAAATGCAAATTTAAATTTTTTTACTTTATAAATTTAAAAATGTTCCAAATTTATTAAGTTAGTGAAAACTCTAAAAAGCGAATAAATGTTAACCCCCTTATATTTTATTTTATTTAAAATTTAAAATTTCAAATACAAAGGAATTTTTAAAAATTTTTGTGAACGCTAGGCGTTAATACATTACATTTGTTGATAATATAGCCTATTCCCTTTTTTTTTTGTGGGGTTAAAATCTTTTTTGGGATTGAAATTTTAACCATTTCCCCCTTAATGTTTTTCCCTAGTTTAAAACCAAAAAAACGTGGGACCTTAGGTTTCCCCTTTTTTTTTAAATTTCCCCCTTTCAATTTTTGGGACACAGCAATTATCAACCATTTTTTAAATTTATTCACTTTTAAAAAACCATGTAATAAGATTTATGAAATACAAAATATTTCCCCATAGGTTTCACAATTTCCCGAAAAAACCACAAAAAAAAACGCTTAACACATTCAATTTGATTCAAATAAAACTTAAAAAAATTTTTTTAAGCGTTTTAAACCCATTGAAATGTGTTCGCAATGAAAATTGACCTGAATAAAAAAAAGAATTTCACTATACAATCAAGATAGTTTTTTACTCATCATGACCTAAACCCCTATCTGGGGGGTGAGGAAAGAGAGGAAAAATTTCTGTCGAGACAGGTGACCCTAAATCTGTGAAGTCACGCTGTTCAAAACACAGCTAGCAGGTCTTTTTCTCTAGGAGTCCCAAGGGGGTTAAACCTAAAGGGAAAATAATACGCTTTAAACAAATGTCCCCTTGTGGTGATTTCCTAACCGTATTTTTCTCTTAAAAGAAATTGAATGAGACCAGTGACTTTGTTTAAAAATATGCCCAAAAATTAGATCCCAAAATTTAAAAAAATGCGCCTAATTTTTAAAAGTGTCCCGGGGGACAGCAAAAGGTTTTTTATTCAAGAATTTAATTTTTTATTTTTAAATTTCCCCGTTAATTGGGCGCTCGCCGCTCTTAAGAGCAAATTTTTAGGAAAATTTTTAAAAATTTTGGTTTAAACCTTTTTTTTGGGGGGGAAAAAAAATAGAAATCACCGGGGAAAGAAGAATCATTTTACATATCTTTTTACGATTCTAAAAACAAAGCACATTTTCAAAACTGCCTTTTTGCCAGTAAAAGTGGGGTTTTTAAAATAAAGATAAAAAAGGAACCAAATTCCAGTGGCACGACGCGTCGTCACAGGGGCACATATGCGGGGGGTCTCCCGGGAAAACCCTTTTCTGAACAAAACTTTATGGGTCCTGCCGGGGAATGCTTTTATGGGTCTCTTCCAAAACCCTTTGGGGGGCGGTTTCCCCAACGCTTATGGTTTGGAAATGGTTTGGTTGGAAACCAAGGGCCCCTTTGGGGAAATTCAGGGGCCCCCCGGACCCCCTTTCTTAAACGAGACCCCCTAGAGGGTTCCCGGGTTTCGAGCCGACTTTCCCCCCCAGAAGATATCCCGGTTTAACCCGAGCTCGACAATGGGGCTGTTGCGGGCTTTGCGTGTCCCGATTCGACACTGGTGGCATGTTTGCTAAAATAAAGTGTCCCCCGGGGTTTTGGAAAACTGGTGGCATGTAGCGACTAAACGGTTTTGGGTTCGACACGGGGGGCATGTGCGACTAGGGGTCCTGGGTTCGCCCTTGGGGGCATTTACGACTAGCGGTCCTTGGGTTTTGACACTGGTGGCCTTTCGACTGCGTGGGCCTGGGTTCGACAGGTTGGGATGTTTCGAAATAGGTGTCCCGGGTTCGACAATGGGGGTATGTGTGACTAGCGTGTCCTGGGTCTTTAAAACTGATTTCAATAATAATTTATGTTTAAAAATTTATATATTTTAAAATTATTTTTTTGTTTCATTCAACACGATTGACAAAAAATATACAAAAATTTTAAAATTTTAAAAACTTTCACGTTGTCATTTTTTTTTCAAATGCTCCCCTACCCGTACTATGACCCCCTTAAATTTTTTTAAGCCCGGGTTTAATTAACAATTTCTTTTAAAATACTAACAATAAGTTCTTGAAATAATCCTTTTTATTTAATAATTACAAAAATTCTTATGAAGTTGAGTTTATACATAAAATTATTTAAAGGGAAAATTAATAAATGATTTTGACCCAAAAAAATTTAAAATGAAACAAAATAACAATTTTTTTTTTTAAAATTTTGTGTTTTTATTTTGTTTTTTTTAATTTTAAAAATATTTTAAAATTATGTAATTTTAAAAAAACCCAAAACCATAAAAATTTTTATTTCAAGCCAAACAACAAAATGAAATTTAAAAAATGGGCTCGAATGGGATGTTTGGTAGTTTTTTTAAAGGAGGAGCCCCGGGGGAGGGAAAATGTGTGTCCCCAAATTGTTATGGTTTACTAAATACAAAGTAGGACTCGCTGTTTTAGGGTTTAAAAATAAGACTTGGGTTTTATTTTTACGTTAGGTTTTAAAGGTCCCCGAGCTCCTGCTGGGTTCTTTTCCCAAAGCGGAAAAAACCCCCTTTTTTTAATCTTCTTTTTAGATGCAAAGGGGTGTCCCTCGGGGGGGGGGGGGGGGGGGGGGGGGGGGGGGGGGGGTGGGGGGGGGGGGGGGGTTTTTTCCCCCAAAAAGGGCGGGGTGTCCTAAACCCAAAAATCCCACCAGGGCCTACCCATGGGTTTCCTTTTCGGTTATCCTCGAAACGAACCTTATGATCCCTGCAAAAGGGGGGGGGACGACCCTTGGAAAGTATTCAAGCCTGGAAGACTTTACAGAGAAAAAGTAAAGCAAACTTCCCCCCCCTTTCCCCCTTTTCCCCCTTTTCCGTTTATCCCAGTTAGGGGTGGGGTTGAGAGGACAAATCTTGAGGGGGAGGGGGGGGATGCATTTTTAAGACAATAAATTTAAAATTTCTATGACTTTAATAAACTTTGGGGTTTGGGTTTAAAAATAAAGGGGGGCTAAAACTACATTATTAATAATTTCTTCACAAAATTTATCACCCTCAAGCATCAATTTCCTTTTTTTCACGGGTTTCCCATTTCTCAAAGATAAACACACCCCTGCTCCTTTTATCCCCCGGAAAAACCCCTCTACAGAGGGCTGTTCCCCTACATAGATCTCAAACCCTATGCTTTGTTCTTTCACTGTCCCGGCACAAAAGGCTTGGAACTAACTAGATAACTCTACGCGTCTAAAAAAACCTTTCAATTTTACGGGTTTTGGAAGTTTTCTTGTATAAAAATTAAACAGTTCTTGAAATTACTTTGAAGCTTTACATTTAAGTTTAAAAGAAAAGAGTGGTACTTTTTTTGACTCTTCTCTATTAAAATGTGATTGTTTTCCCAAAATGTAGTTTTTTGATCCCGGTTTAAAAGGAAAGAGAAGGCTAAAAGCCTTTAAATTTAGCAGATGAAAAAAAGACCATTATTATTTTTATTATTTATTTTTTATTATTATAATTTTTTATTATTATTATTATATTTTTAAATTTTTATTCAATTAACCCCTAGCAATTTTCCGGAATGGTTTGGCTTTTGTTTATTGTTCTGCAACCCTTTTTAAAACCAAACATGGTATAGTTCTTTTTAAACCCCCGTTCCCGGGTACAACTTTTAGGTAATAAAGCGTGAGATAGGGTTGAGGGTGTAAAAAATTTTTAAAAGGGAATCTTTACGTGGAAGGAGAGTGGGAAAAAACCCTTTTTGGAAAAAAAACCCCGTCAGTAAAAACCCCAACCCGAATTCAAGCTCCGATCTGGTTGCCCCAGCCGGCCAGTCAAATAACACGGTTTCAGTAAACAATCCCAAACTTTTTGGGGCCATTGTTTTTTTTTAGGTGGGTGTCGTTTGGCCCGCAAAAATGGTCACGCCAAATTTCAATTTTGGGAAAGCCTACGGTAGGTCTAAATCGTTTAAAAAAATACCGGTACTAATTGTTTCCTGAAGTAACCCTTTAAATGTTTCAAGAATTTCTGGATTTTAAATTCTTTTTCTGCGCCCGCTTCTTTAACATTTGGAAACATTTGGTTAAACCCTTATTAATTTTGTATACCCCAACTTCATAGGCGTGGGAAAAATTTGGGTTTTGTCAATTGGAGGGGCCCTGGTCCCCAAAATTTTTTTTTAGGGCCCTCTTCCCCCCCCAATTTGTAAACCACATCTTTTTTAAAAAATTTTTGCATCGATTGAAAATGTTAAAATTGTTACATTAACTATTTAGAGGGTGGAGGGTATAAACAACTACTTAAAATTTTGGTGTGCAACTTTTTTGCTTGGAGTGCTTGATTAATAAAAAACCCCCCTCCCAAACTCCCCGTTAACGTCCGGCCAAAGGAGCTAAGGTTCCCCGGGGTTCCCTTCCTGGGATGGCCGAAAAAAAAGTTTTTAAATTTGGGGAAAAGTGAGTTTAACCTTTCAGAGTGTTTTGTTAACGGTCGGGGTGGAAAGGGGTGGGTTTCCCCCAGATAAAAAGGTTGTGTTTTAGTAAAATAGGGCGATTACTTAAAACACATTTTTTTTCCCCTTTCTTACCCCTCCCCTCCCTTGTAAACAAAAAATAACAAATGCCTGACCCTCCACATTTTGCCCTTTCGTAAGAATTTGGGCAATTTTTTTTTAAAATTGGGGTTTATAAAAAAAATATCCATTTTATTTTTTCCCTGTAATTTTGTTATAGCCTGAAAAAAGGGGTAAGAAAGCGATGAAAAAAAATTTTAAAAAAGAATTTCCCAAATTTTTAAATTGAGGTAAAATTTTTTATTATAGAACGTAAAATTTTTTTTGCGAAAAATTGGGACTACACTTGGTTTAAACAATGAAAATTTTAAAATTTTTTAACAGGTAAAACTGGAAAAAAAGCTGATATTATAAAGTTTTAAAATTTTAGTTTTTTTTTTAAAACAAAATTAGAAAAAAAATTTATTTAGTGAATACATGAAAATTATATTTATTAAAAAAAAACTAAAAATTTCCTTTAATCCGATGACCAAGGTTTCCCTGAAATTTCCCGTTTTTAATTTAACCCTCCCAGTATCCCTTTTTTGTTCCCGAAGCTTCCCGAAGTTCAAACGGTTGCAATATGCCCTCCCCCCAATTTTGCCCCTCTTTCTCTGTCTTAATAAGCATTGTTTTTTATCCCCTCCAAAAACCCTTTTTAGCAAAAAATAAGCAAGTTTCAACCCACTTTCCCCCTTTTAAAAAAGAAAAAGGGGGTCAAAAAAAATAACAAATATTTTTTTTTATTGTTCTAGTTATAAAAGAATAAAAAATTAATGATGTACTCATCTAAATCTCGGGATTTAAACTCGGGCCCGAAGAGCATTTGTTTAGGAAAAAAACATTTTGGTTTTCCCAAATAGAAGGGTTTGGTTTGTTAGGTTTTAAAAATTTAAAAATAAATAAAATAAAAATTTTGGGAAAGCTAAAATATTTTTTTTTTTCAGTTTTGGGGCATACGCATTCCCTTTTAAAAAAATTTTCGTTCTTCTGCATTTATGTGAGTATATATTTTAATTTTTTTGCAAAAAAAATAGAAAAAAATGGGTTTAAAAAAAACGTTTTTTAAATTTTTGTTTCAATGCAATTTTTTGTTTGTTGTTGTTGTGTATTAAAAAAAAAAAATACAATGCTGTTTTAAAATTATATGACCAAACATACAAATATTTTTCCCGTATTTAAATGCTCTCATCCCCGGAAAAAAATTTAAAATTTTTTGGGGTGAAGAAAAAAGATCAAGTTAAAACTCACAAATTTATAGAAGTGTTTAAAACCCCCACAATTTGTTTTTCCTTGCTTTCCTAAAAGGGAAAAAATTTTTTTACTAATTCAGAGAATCAATTTTGGGTTAGTAGTCCCAAAAGCCAAATTTGTTTTAAAGAAAACAAATTTAAACTCTTTTGAAGCATCGTAGCTCGTAATTCATTTAGTATTCTTTTCAATCTTTTAAAAAGAAAAGTTTTTTCTGTAAAAATTTTTTATCACCAATGATAAAACGGTTTTACGGAAAACCCTATTTCTGGGAAAATTTTAAAATAAACCCCGCATTGCTTTAATGTTCGTTCGTTTATTTTTTTTTTCCTTTTGTGAAAAAACCGGGTGGAGTTTCTAAAATTTGGGAATCTTTGTTTTACAAGTTAAGGGGCTTTTTTTAAACACACAATATTTTCGTCCTGATTTTATTTAATTTTCCCCCAATGACCCGATCCCAAAGGAAATATTATATTTTTTTTTCTCGGAGACTGGGAATTTCCGTTTTTTTCTTAAAATTATTTAAAATTTGAAACGTTTTAAGGGGAAATGGAAAGAATCCAAAGGTAATTTAAAATTTGATAGTTTGTGCCTATGTTTTAATTTATTAGATTTGTTTTGCCTTTTTATTTTTATATAGGTGTGCAAATTTTTTCACTGCGTTTATCTTCTTTAAAAATTTTAAACCAACACGGGAAATTTAAAAATATTTACACTTTTTACATGAACTAGTTTCACTTTCAAAAAGAAATAGTACAATTTCTTGTTTCAAAAATAATTAGTCAATTTTGGTTTAAAAGAGCCGAATTTTTCTGAACAACCCCAATCTTTTTCCCCCTTTTCACTCTCAAAATCACGCTTCCCTTTTCAAATTATATTTGCTAAAAATGAGAAATTGAAAGTTTTTAAAAATTATTATAGATTAAACAAATCCAGTACACTGGGATTATCATAAAAATTTTTTAAATATTTAATTACATTATGGTTTTAAACAGAACAAATTATAGTTCTAAACTAGAATGTCTTTTAAAATATTGGTTTTGGGAAAAATTTTTTGCTGGGGGAAGGTTATTTCACTGCGACTACTGTCTCTTTTCCTATTTAATGCAATTTTTTGTTGAGGGTGACTTACGTGAGATTCTCCCCTGGTAAATACCGTTTTCTAGAAGCTCTGACCTTATTGTGGAAAACACCGGGTTTGGAAAATTTTCCCCTTTTAAGTCACCTGGTTTTTGGGAAAACTTCTTCCCCACGTCGCCTGCTTGGGAACTTTTTTCTTCTTAAACACGTTTTTTTTTAAAGTACTTTTAAACTGGGTTTTTGGCACTTTCACTGTTCTTTGAGCCATCACTTTCACCCTTTTTCGGGTTTTTTTTTTTGAACCCGAATTTTGTATTATTTTTTTTAACTCAGCTTTCAGGGGCCCCCCCACGTTTTGGGGAACATTATTGTAATAATTAAAAGCTAGCCTGATTTAAAAATGTATTACGCCATCGTTTTGGGTGACATTATTGTAATAATTTAAAAAAGCTTGCCTGATAATAAATGTATGACCCCCCATCGTTTTGGGTTTACATTATTGTAAAAATTTTTAAAAGCTAACCCGATTTAAAAATTGTCTATACGCCATCTTTAGGGTGACATTATGGGAATAAAATTAAAAATTTCGCCTGATTTAAAAAATGTCTATACGGGCCAAAACTTTAGGGGGACATTAATTTTTAATTAAATTTAAATTTTATTATTTTTATTAATTAAAAGTTTGGGGGTTTTTTTTTAAAAGTTTTTTAAATTTTTAAATTTTTAAAATTTTAAAGAAATGTTTTTCTTTTGCTAGATATCACACGCATTTTTTTTTTATTTTTATAAAAAACCCAATTTTTGCGTTTTTAAAAGAATTTAGCTTTCAAGTTTTTCGTGTCGAGAAGGAAGGGTCACCGCAGTGGGAGATGTGCGCCCTTTTTAAGGGGAAAATCAAGCGACATTTTCCCTTTTCGGGAAACTTCCTAAAGGGGAAAAAAAGGGGTGAGGTATCCGTGCGTCTCTTCCACGGAAAATGCGTTTGGGCCCTTTTTAAATAGAGCGTAAAGGATTTTTTAAACACCTTTTTTTTTCGACAGTTTTTACACAAAAATAAACTTTTACCCGCCGAATATTAAAAACGAACTTTGAATATAGATTTAAATAATAAATTTTTTGATTGTTTAAAATTTCCCTTCTTACAACCCGGGGGGGTTTTTTAAAACCCCGAGAAACCCGGGGCTTTTAGGTGAAACACTTTTCTCCAAAAACCATTGAATCGACCAAAATACTAACCCTTAAATTTTATGATTGGATGCTAAAGTATGGAAATAGCGCAACAAACCAAAACAAAATTTGTTCAAAATAGGGAATTTTAAAAAACTCCCAAATAAAAAACTTTCCCTGGCGCACTAGTGAGTACGTAAACCAAAAACAATATCATTTAGGTCTAGCCCAATGGTCGGCAAAAAAGGGGGTCCAGAGCCGCATGTGGCTCTTTTGAAAACCTTAATTTCGGGTTTTGACACAAAAAATTTCCCCGGAAGGCGCCAAAAAATATTTTATTTAAAAAAAAATAGGTTTTTAAAGAAAAATTAAATTTTTATTTCGATTAAAAATTAAAAATTTTTTTATAAAAACGGGCAACATGTAATAAAATTTTTTTTTTTTAAACTAAAAGAAAATAGGTAATTTAAAAATTTTTTATTGTTGAAAAATACGTCGAACACATGAAATTTAATTTTATTTGTTTTCGGGAAAAAGAAACACAAACCCTGTACAAAAATACCGGGGTGAAAAATTGTTCGTATGTTTTCGGGTACTCCGGTGTGATCCCAAAAATTTCCAAAAAGCATGCGACGCGCATTTTTTTTTAAAGGAGTGGGGGTTTCAAATTGTCCCTCAAAGATCAGGGAGTTGCAGTGTGAAAAAGTTTTGTCTTTTCTACTTTGTCTTGGGCCCTTGTTTGTCTTATTAAAAAGTTGTAAATTTTTTAATCTAGCGAACATCTTACAGGGAAATTTTTTTCGTTTTTTTACACCTGCTAAAGTATGTTTGTGGTTCCGGGTTTAAAATTTTTTAATCGATTTTTCGATTAACTTCTATTTTTTCCAAATGTTTTGGGAAATTTTCTTCCTTTTTTGGGCATTCTAAAAGTTTTTTTATTTTGGGTGATTGAAAAAATTAAATTTTTTTTTTTTTTTTGTGCAGTTACATATAATTTAAAAAAAATTGTTTTTTTTTTAAAAAAATTTTTTTTTTTTAAAATTTTTATTATAATTTTGTACTTTATGGCTTTTTTAGGAAAAAAAAATTAAAAAAAATTTTTAATATTATTAAAAAGGTAAACCCCCCTTTAAAAAAAGGCTACCAAAAAAAAACAAAAAAAAAAAGGAAAATGAAAATTTGCGAATTTAAAGTTTATGGGGCCGAGAATTTTGTTTTATTTAAACCTTTAATGGACTTCCACATATCTTATTTGTAAGGAAAAATTTCCGCATAACAAGAAGTCAAATTTTTGAGAGAAAACTTTAAGGGAAAACCCGCGTTATTTTAGCAAATAAATATCCTACCGGTGATGCAAGGAAGAAAGCATTTTAGGAACTTTAGAAGAGTCAAGAGGGCGTTCCCAACCCTTCTGTGTTTTTAAAAACTGGATGCAAACTTCCACAATTTAAAAGGCAAGTTTTTTTTTTTAAACCAGGGGATTTCTTAAAAGAGGGAAACCCACCCCAGATGCGAAAACAAAAAAAATTTTTTTTTTTAATGGGTCCCAAAAAAAGCTATTTCGGGATTTTAAAAAAAAAAAAGCAGATATTCTGAAAAGAAATTAAAAAAGTTTCCAATTTTCTGCCAAAACCCTTTAAAAATAGAAAAAAATTTTTTTAAAATTTTTGAATATTTTCCACCCAGCATATCGAAGATCTAAAATTGGTTTTGGCTTTATCAAGCATTGCGAATTTGTGACATAAAATGATACAAACGCAAGTTTTTTTTTGTAAGATTTATGTTCATTTATTTCCCTAAAAAAGAACCTTTTTGGATTATTGCCCCCTCAAGGGCGATTTCGTGGGGGGAAGAAACGCAAAAAGGGTGTAAAATTTAGTGTTTGGGGTAAACAACCTATTCCCCCCGATTTTTAAATTTTGTCGATTTTTTAACAGATGGGGCAAAGAGATGACCGGCGTAAGAAAAAAGGGTTTTTTTGCTATTTTTTAAAAAAAAAATTTTAAAACGAATACTTGTTTTTCCCTTTTATCATTCACCAAGAAGCGCTTTTTTGCGCAAAAAATTTCCGGGGTGAAATTCGTAAAGTTTTTGGAATTAGTGAACCCCTTTAAAATTAATCAACTCCATTTTTGCAAAGCTTTTTAATCATCGCCAATTTTAAATAATTTTTTTTTTGAAATGGATGTGAAGGTTTCGCAAAACTTTGCTTTTATAACAAGGTTCCCTTTGGTTTCAAAAGGGGGCCGTCCCTTTTTCCGGGAAAAAAAAGCATTTCTTTTAGAAGGGCGTTCACTATCCCGAACTAACAGCGATCAGTGGGTCCAAAAAATTTTATTTCATGGAGAAAGTTTCGTCCATCTAAATCAGCTTAATCGTAAACTTAAAGGGAAAAAGGGCACTTAATTTTTTTTTTGTTAGAAGAATAATAGATTCGGAAAAAAAATTATCCATTTTTGCTCAGGATTTGGAAAGGGAAACTTTTTTTCCCCCTTTTCCCAGCCCGCTGAAGATCGCCAAAAAATAATTCCCCTTTTTGAAAAAACCAAAATTTAAACAAAAGTTTTTTTAAAAAAAGAAAGGGAAACATTTCAAACAGGTTTTTCAGGGAAATTTAAAAAAAGCAGGGGGCAACTTTAGAAATTTTTCAAAAAACCTTTTTTAATGCTACGGAAAAAACCCAGTTTTAAAAATTTTTACCTTTTATATTGACATGGGGGAGGGGTTTGAAAAACAAAATTTCTGGAATTTTAAAAAAAAAGGAGATTTAAACGCTCTAAATTCGAACGGGGCTTTTGTTGAAAATTTGGGAAAAATTAAAAAGAAAAAAAGTTATCTTAGTTCACAGCACAAGTTGGTCTGCTTTGAATGACCTGGGAAGGAAGATATGATCATTTTCAATTTGGGGAAAAGTATTTTTTGACCCTTACAATCAGGCCCGAAAAAGCCCTTTTTTTTGCCCGTTTTTTCCTTTTTTGGTTCTACAAATATACGCGAACAAACTTTTTTTAAGCATTTAAAACATTATTTTAAGAGTAAACTGAGAAATTCCCCTTATTTTAAAGAGAAAATTTGGGAAAAGTTTTCCCAAAATTAAAAAACAAAAACGTTAAAAAACCCGACTTTCTCAAAAATTTCCCAAAGGGGGATACAAGCACCCTTGTTCGCATTAATAAAAATTTATTAAGTTTGAAATTTTAAATTTTTTTTTAGTGTAATAAAAAATTTACTAAACCAAAAAGATTTGGCTCCCAATTTTTTTAAAAAATTTTTGAAACGTTTATTTGGGCCCTTTTGGGAAATTTAATTTTTCCGACCAATGGGTTAGCCTAATGGCAAAAGGGGAGATGGGGGTTCAAATTCGGGAGCCGGTCATTCTCGAAATATTTTTCTAAATGTTTATCCTTTTATTTCTGTTTTGCAAAAATACAGGTACATTTTACCTACAAATTTCCCCCTTATAACCCCACCTATTAAGGGGAGTAAATTTGTTAAAAACCCAACGGGGAAATAAGGGAATGAGTAGAAACTAAAGTCAAAGGGAAAGTTTGAGCAGGGGCCTTATCTAGGGGGGGTTTTTTGATCAATTTTAGGGGCCAGGGGGAACCTTACTAAAATGCCCAAAAAGCTATTTGTGCTAAAAATTGTTTTAGTTTTTTTAAAACCCAAAATTTTTTTTCATTTCAAAAAAATAACTTTTCATGAAAAAAAAACACATTGAGGAAACTTTGAGGTTTAAAATTACCACTCCTCTTTTGTTTTGAAAAGATTTTAAAAAAAAAATTCAATAGATTTTTGTTTGTTTATTTCTTTAAAAGAAATTTTAAATTTTTTATTCCTATTAAAATTTATTAAATTTTAAAAAAAATATTTATGTTGGGTTTAAAAAAAGTAAACTAAAAAATTTTTGGGGCCCAAATTTTAAAGAAAGTTAAAAAAAGTGAAGAACATTTTTTTAAAATTTCCCAAATGTTTCCATAACTAAAGGTTTTAAAAAAAAATTGGGATATTTAAATTAGTGTTAAATTTATGACTAAATTTCCCCCTTTTAAAATTTAAATTTTTATGAAAAATTTTGTGCTTTTTTTGTATTTGAAAAATCAATTTTGTGTTTACAAATACAAATTTTTTTATGGGTTTCATACTATTTTTTAAATTTTACAAATGCATGCATTTTTATTAATTTTAATTTTTTTAAAAAAATATTATTTTTTGCCCCAAATATTACTTTTTTTCCATTTTTCATGAACGTCATTGTTCAAAAACGCTCGATTTATTTTTCGACCCTAAACATAATAATTGTTTTTTAGAAAAAACTAAAATCTTTTTTGTGACTAAAAAAATTTTATTGTGTTTAACTGGGGGAGGGGGCTAGAAAGAGACTTATTTTCAAACAAAAGTGGGTTTTTGGGGGGAAATCATCTCACATTAAATTTTACTAGCGGGTTTATCCATTCTTTTTACTATATCAAACTATTCAAATTAGGACTTTTAAAAAAACCGGCACCCAGCATTTAAAATAATTCCTCCTTGCACAAAAACCAAACTAACTATGGCAAATCAAATTAAATTTAAATTTTACGCTCAGATTTCACTTCCAAATTTGAAATTTTTAACATTTTTTATTTTTGAAAATTGTCCTTCTAAAACCCTTTTCCCAAAATTTTCCCAATTTTTTTACTACCAAAGTTTAAAAAGTCCCCTTTTCTATTTTGACTCCCTCCTCCAAGTCCAGGAGCCCAATTTTTTTTAAATTTCCCATTTTGTAAATTTTCCTTTTTTAAATGAGGTTGGGGCCTTCTAAAGATTTTTCAAAAAAATTTTAATTTTTTTATCCTATCTTTTTTGGGGGGAAAGGGGGTTTTGAAATTTTTTGAACTTCACTAAAATCTTTTTGTTTTTTAAATGTTTCAAACATGAAAATTAAAAATTTGCCCGGGAGAAAAAGTTTTGGGTAAATAAAAAGATTAAAAAGGGGAAACATTAAATCCAAAATTTAAAAATTTTAAAGGGGAAGTAAAAGTTAAAAAAAAATTTTTAAAAAATAATAAAAGGGGGGGGGTTTTAGGGGAAAGGTGCGGACAGACAGACGGGTTGTTGGGAAAAGATTTTTTTTTTGTTTCAGGGGGGGCATTAAACGTTGACATTTATCCCAAATTTCTAGTTAGATTTTTTTGACAATAAAATTTTTTTTCTAGTAGATATAGATCGTTCCTTTTATTTATTTTTTGTTATTTTTAAACATAAAAAAGGGGTTTTAAAATTTAAAATTTATCTGGCTTTGGCCTTGAATACAAAATATCGAAAAAAGTATAAAATTTTTTTTTTTCATTAAGAAAAATCAGGGGGTTTTTTTAATTTTGTAGAGCATTTATCTCTTTTGGAAAAATAAATTTTAAACCTGGTTTTTTAAAAAGGGTTTTTTTAGCCCTTTGACACATCTTTAATGCTCTTAAAATTTTTTAAAAATCACTAATTTAAAGTAGTTATTAAACTAGTATTGAGTCTTGGGGGAGAAACCAAAATTTACAGTTTTCCTTCCAAATTGGGGGGGGGGCCACTTTACCTTATATACATTTATTTTGGGGATTTATATATAAAATTTTTTTATAATTTTTATATATTTTATAAAATATATATACGGTTTTAAAAAAACCCCAAGGGAAGGGAAAGGGAAAAAAAAGAAAAAATTTTGGGACTGTCTTTTTTTTTTGGGGGTTAGCTTTAATTTTTAGGGAAAAACTCCAAAATTTTTTATGGGTTTAAAAAGGTGTCATTTATAAAATCAGGGCCTATATTAAAATTTTACTAAAATAATGAATATTTTGTTTTTGCCCTTAGAAACCCAATTTTAAAACCCGTATTTATGTTTTGATAAATTAAAAGGAAAACCCATCATTTATAAAAATTTTCCGTAAATTTAAAACATTTTAATCAAGTTAAACCTTTTTTTTAAAGTATAGTGTTGCGAGTAAAAACTTTTCCCACTTTGTTTAGTTTTGTTTTAAAACAAATTTTTATAAAAGCCGAAACGACCCCAACTCGATTGAGTAAAATAAAATTAATTTTGGCAAACCCCTTTGCTTAAAATTTTTGGGCAAGGGGGAAGGGCACAAAAAAACATGTTTGTGTCCTTTTATAAGGGGGGCGTTTTGTGTTCAAATTATCATACACAACCCCACACAAAGTAAAAGATTCTTGAAAATTTTTAGTTTTAATTGTTTAACCCTTTTTAAAAATTTAAACCCTTTTTTCAGGGTTTTAAAAAAACCCCCGGGGGTTTAAAAAAAAAAGTTGGGCTAATTTTTATTATTTTTGCACCACGCTTGTACCCGTTTTGGGGGATACGCACTTTTTTTGGGCTTATTAGGTTTTTTTTGGGTTTGTTGTGGTGTGAAATTTAAAAATATTATGAAAGTTAAATTTAATTTTAAACCAAACATTTAACATATTAATTGGGGCCTGACTGTTTTCTTTTCCAAAAAAAAATTTAAAGTCCACGGGCCTTTAAAAATAAAATTAAATTTTATAAAGCAATTTTTTTTAAATAATTAAATCAATAGCAAAAGGTTTAAAAATTCCCAAAAAAAAACTTTCATGTAATCATTTTAGTAAAATTTGGTTCTTAGAAAAAGAATATTTTAAATTTTTTTTTGTAAAGTGTATTTCCCTTTAAAAAAATTCAATAACATTTTGTTTGATTTGTCCTATGTCAGTATGTTTTAAAATTCCCCTTTCCCGTCTATCTACATTTTTTTTTAAAGTAATTAAACAAAATTTTAAATATTAAAAGGAAAAAAGACCCAAAATTTAAATTTTAAAAAAAATTTTACCTTGCTTTTTAAATTTAAAATTAATAAGTTTTTTTTTGTTTTTAAGTGGGTAAATTTTTTTTTAAAAAACCCCTGGTTTTTTTTGGGGTGGATTGAAATTTTAACAACCCTGTCTTAACTAACTCACTTGCTTTAATTATATGCAATTGTAAAAACCTGAGCTATTTGAACCCCTTTTTATTTACCTTTTTCATTTTTAAACTTTGTTTTAAACCCTTTTTTCGTTGACGTGACTTGACAATGAAAATTTTTTTAATTTTATTATAAAACTAAATTTTTCAATTCCCCTTTTTTCACCCCGGGTTTTTTGATAAATTTTTTAAAAAATAGGAAACCCCCAAAAACAAATTACTCAACCCTTTAAAGAAAACTAATTTGTTTTTTAAAATTTTATTCAACATTAGTTAATTAAAAATTACCAATACTAATTTTAAAAAATTTTAAAGATTAGACACTTTAAAAAAGATTTGTGTTTATTAAAAAAAATTTTTTTAAAAAATGTTTAGTTTGTCATTTTGGGTTTTATTTTTAGTTTTTTTCCCCAACGCTAAAAGGGCCTGGAAATTATAAATACTATGAGAATTAAAACACAAATTTGGGAAAAGTAAAAATCTGTTCACCCTAAGGAAAGGTTTTCTGAAAGGCCTTTTTCCCTTTCCAGAAATCAATTTTTAAAAATATTTAGGAAAAAAAAAGGCCTTTTTGAGATTAATTCCCCGTAAAGAAGTATATTAAATTTTCCCCCAATTTTTTTAAAAATATTTTAAAAATTTTTTCTTTAAAATATAATTTATATTTTTTATTGTCTTTAGATTGAGTACACTATAATTTTGATCGTAAGATAGTAAATGACTGTCACAAACGTTAGTAAAACTATATTAATTTATTCATATCTCAAGTAAAGTGATTTACATCTTTAACTGTATATATATATATTATAATATACTAAGGGAAACCCGACAGACTTTTGTCCCTGCCCAAAACGAAAGGCTTTTCGTTTGGGTGGCATAATTTGATTTCGATAATAAAACAAACACTATGTGATCATCACAATTACCAATTCAAAATGAATTTTCAATTATGGGGTTACACAAATATTAAAAATTCAGGGTTTGTCAAGACAACATACAAAATAAAACATATTTTATTTTCCTCAAAATCAACTATATTGAGACAATAGTACATTACAAATACTTTGTTTCACAGTAATAGCAATGCTTTCCATTCTCTGTCTTTTTCTGAAACTAATAAAATTTAACTTAGAATGGGGAACTGCTTGACACTTATACATACATGGTATCCTTTAAATTAATAATAATAATAATAATAATAATAATAATAATGAACAATTTTTGGAATTTCGCCCACAACCCCACAAATATCAGCTGTATCGAAAAAAATGTAAAAGCTTCTTACAAATTTGTATGCCGGGTACAGCTAATTTTTTTTTATTGACGTACCTTCAATAATATCAAATTACTTTTTAATTGTTTCTATTTCATAGTGCAAAAACATTTTACTGTTTTGGGCCTAAACCTTTACGGGCTTAAGCAGAACAACTTACCTATCTATATACGTACCTAGAAATAGTATGTACTTGTTGTACGAAGTACATACTATTTCTATGATACGTATAGTCAGCTGCATAGAAACCTCACCCCCCCTTATACCTAAGGTTGTAATGTTATAAAAAAAAACGTCCGAAAAAATCAATAAAGTTTGTTTTGTTTTTATCTTAATGCGAGTTGATGAACAATGTTTTTCGTATAATCCCTGAGGTTATAAATGAACAGATTGATGTGTAATCTAGTTAATAAACGATTTAATTTTTGTTTGAAGACACGTACAGTGATATCATGGCGATGCATTGCTGTTTGACCTGGCAGTAACAAAATTTAAATTTCATCTCAGTTAGATTGCACGTAAATGTAATGAACAAATCTGGTCGGCCACACGCGCGCACGAAAGTCATGGCATCTTGAATGTATTCTTGCATATGATTTTGGACTACCAATAATGATGATGAAAGAATATATGGCGGTAACGTTTGTAATTGCTATTAGTGGTTCCATCAACGTTACCGACTTTACCGACAATAGGATAACGCAAATGAATGTACTCCTCAGAACGCAGCTTCGCTTGATTATACTTTATGTACCGTAATCGCTCGCTTTCAATTTTCGGATACATATCAACGATGTATGATGAAACAGTTTGGCGGCATCAGAGAATGTTGTTATCTTCATTGGCACGAATCATCAACCGATATGCGTTAGAAGTTCATCGCGCTCACTTTCTTGTTGGTTTCTGCACCAGCAAAGTAAAAATATAAAAAAGACAAAAAGAAATTAATCTTACAGAAAAAGAAAAAGTAAATAAAAAGTAGATTGTACCTGTCACGGATTTATTTGTTTGATGTTAAAATGATATCTATCTTCTCCTTCCCAAAATATCAACGATATTGCAAAGCGTCGTAAGAACGATGACTGTCTTGAATTGTGTGAACCATGTTATCTCTGTTTTGGATCCGTATATCTCGAACGTTTCATATGCGTCGCCAACCATAACAACTGCAACTTCATTAACGGTTGGTAAATTTGTAATCGGCCCGCATGCTCTCCAAATGGTACTTTGTCTGCTTTATTGACGATCATGTAGTTGTCGTTTTTTCAGTCTGTTTGAAACGGTATAAAACAACTGGACCCAAATGGTTGTAATTTCGCAAAAACTGTTCCAAAGTCGCCACAATTTTTCGCTCCTCCTCCATCTGCTCGATGTGGTTGTACTGGCAGCGAGCGTTTTATTTGTTGCTCCTCATCGCCCATGAAGTAGATTTGCAAGAATTTTGGATCGGCATCAGGCATTGAGATTAAAGAACCTTTTGATGATATAATTGGCCCCGAATCTTAAACGTTGATTCAAAATTGTGACCATCCTCATTCTGAACAATTTTTGTTGCTCCAAATAATGTAATTGGAAGCAAGAATTGAATTTGTGAATTTTACGCAAAAACATTTTAGCACTGGTCATTGCCAAACAATGGCAATAAACTTTTCAACATCCATGTCTCTACACTCACTAACGGGAGGCAGCCTTTATTGACATTTCTTTAAAAAATCAAAACACAAGCAATGCAAGAAAGAAACACCCCGACTCACAGTTTGAAGAAGACCCCCCTCATGTGGACAGAGAGCCCGGCTTTACTCTTGCGCAGTAGCCTATTTTTCCCCGAAACACGTGAAAAAAATCGAAATTTAAACATGGAAGTAAGGAATACAGCTTCTTTTTTCAACGTGTCTCACCGCGTGTCGTTGTGTTTCACCTTGTATCAGTATGTGTGCAGCTTCTTTGTTTCAACGTGTATCACCGCGTGTCGTTGTGTTTCACCTTTTATCAGTATGTGTGCAGCTTCTTTGTTTCAACGTGTATCAACCGCGTGTCGTTGTGTTTCACCTTGTATCAGTATGTGTGCAGCTTCTTTTTTCAAAAGTGTCTCACCACGTGTCGTTTTGTTTCCCCCTTGTATCAGTATGTGTGCGCTTCTTTTTTCAAAAGTGTCTCACCGCGTGTCGTTGTGTTTCACCTTGTATCAGTATGTGTTTCAGCTTCTTTGTTTCAACGTGTCTCACCGCGTGTCGTTGTGTTTCACTTTGTATCAGTATGTGTGCAGCTTCTTTGTTTACAACGTGTCTCAAACCCCGTGTCGTTGTGTTTCACCTTGTATCAGTATGTGTGCACTTCTTTGTTTCAACGTGTCTCACCGCGTTCGTTGTGTTTCACCTTGTATCAGTATGTGTGCAGCTTCTTTGTTTCAACGTGGGCTCACCCGCGTGTCGTTGTGTTTCACCTTGTATCAGTAATGTGTGCAGCTTCTTTGTTTCAACGTGTCTCACCGCGTGTCGTTGTGTTTCACCTTGTATCAGTATGTGTGCAGCTTCTTTGTTTCAACGTGTCTCACCGCGTGTCGTTGTGTTTCACTTTGTATCAGTAGTGTGGGAGCTTCTTTGTTTCAACGTGTCTCCCCCGCGTGTCGTTGTGTTTCACTTTGTATCAGTATGTGTGCACTTCTTTGTTTCAACGTGTCTCACCGCGTGTCGTTTTTGTTTTACTTTGTATCAGTATGTGTGGGAGCTTCTTTTTTTCAACTGTCTCACCGCGTGTCGTTGTGTTTCACCTTGTATCAGTATGTGTGCAGCTTCTTTTTTTCAACGTGTCTCACCGCGTGTCGTTGTGTTTCCCCTTTGTATCAGTATGTGTGCAGCTTCTTTGTTTCAACGTGTCTCACCGCGTGTCGTTGTGTTTCACTTTGTATCAGCATGTGTGCGCTTAGCCTAACAAGTCTTCCCAGGCGAAATATTACTTAGGTCGACTTTCTTGCATGCAACAATCACAGGGTTTTTAGTTAAGATAAGCGACAGTTAAAATATTTTTAGATTTTTGTAAAACTTCAGCTCAAAAGGTATTTTTTAAAATCTCAGTTTTTTTTAGTTTTTTTAGA
>JBCFYV010008388.1:0-31933 GCA_039000515.1 Timema cristinae | reverse complement strand
GAGTGTGGACCCTTGCAGTTTACGCAGAACTTCGGAGACTTATGGTGTTTCGTGAGCCTCTTGTCCACAATTCGCGCAAGTCGACTTACCACGCATCGCAGCTTCGTATGCCCAAATTCCTGACACTGAAAACACGCCTAGGATTAGGGACATACGGCCAGACCCTGAGCACGTGGAAGCCTGCTCGGACCTCCTTGGAGGGTAGGTGCCCGCAAAAGTTAGGATATTCGTGTCAGTTTTTTTTATCTTGTCCGTTCTTTTTGGTGCCAATACGGTACACTTCGGTGACGTGTTGAGGGAAAGCTCCTCACAGATATCCTCAATGCTCACGCAGTCGAGGTCATAGCAAGTGACCACTCCCTTGCAAACATTGAGGAACCTGTGGGGTTCCACTTCACCGGTATTGGACGTATTGCTAAAACGGTATTTCCGAGTTTGCCATTACTCTTGAGACTGAATGTCAGTTGTCTGTATCATTATCGTGCTATCACGCAGTTTTATTATTGATTACGTCCGACTGTGCTAAAACCCATTTATCACTCTTTTGAGGATAAATGGGCTTACTCGCTTTAGACTTTCGTTTTCCTCTGCTCGAGACATTACCAGAAAGCGGGGCTGGGGCCTCACCATTTCCCCTGGACCTTTTCCATTAATGGGCTGGACGGCCTTACCCGCCCTCCTCCTCTTATCTATATTACGCCTGTAAAGCCGGGCAGTGAGTTCCAGCAGTGTTTGCAGTACATGCCAGCGGCGACAATATTACGGCCATGCCGTAATTGGGGACAACCTACACAGTACTTGGATCGTAGACCCAGGGTGACCCAAGTTGTGCTACCACATATGGCCCTGTTAACTGTCCCGACGAGAGCCCTATTCGACGCTAGACATGACAACCTTCGCATAGGGCATCGCCGAGACAGAGGTCGTCGCAGCAAGTGGGTGTAGGAAAGAGCCAATTTTACGTCGGGCCCTCATGAACGCAACGATCTTTTCCCAAAGTAGGGTACCCGGTTATTGTCATCCATAAGGCCCTTCTACTAAGGTATTGCAACCGGCGCACTTTCATTCGGAGCTCAAGGCAGTGGTATCCAACAATAAACAGAGAAGAGCCGGGTTAGTATCCAAGATCGTCAACGTAAAGACCAAAGGTCTCCGTGCAGGATGAACGGCAGGGGAAGGGAAGAAAGAAGTAAAGGAAGTGATAGAAGGGAGAAGAAGGAAAGAGAGAAAGAAAGAAGGAAAAAAAAAAAAAGGAGAAAGGAAAGATATAGGAAAGGTTTGTCCTGCACGCGGTACGTCCTGCACACAAGCCTCTCCTTTTAGTCGCCTCTTACGACAAGCAGGGGTTTTCTGCGGGACTATTCTATACTCCGTCCCGCAGGGGGCTCTGTCTTGTTAAGAACTGAAAATCGTCTCCATAAAGTGAGTCAAGAACATGCATGTGATTTACCATTGTTCAGTGAAGACGTAGGAGATTTGAATCAGTGATTTGTTCGGGTGTAATATATATTTTGTAGCCATCGAATTTACATTAATAGATGTTGCCATATACTTACCAGAAGAAACAGCAGTGATGATAATTATGTTTATTTATATGAGCCTGCTGCCACCGTAGACAGTTCATCAAGGATACCAGCATGTGTAGAGGAAGCTACAACCATCAACTTTCAAGGACTGACAAATGTTCAAGAAGGCATACCTGATGGATTTGATGACAATTCATTTGATTTAGATGAACCTGCACCAATTAGAGAAAATTTTCTACTGACAAATACTGAAAGAGTTAACAGCTATAAGGGACCAACAGACAGCTCCAATGTTATTCCTAAAGTAATAGATGACAATTCACTTGGATTAGACAAGACTGCAACCAAGAGAGACCTTTCTTCAGAAGCACCATCAGAAAGAGGGGGAAAAAAAAAAAGAAAAAAAAATATTCATATGGGTCATGGGAAAAAATAAAATAAAACTCTCAAGAATGAAAGGGAAGAGGTACATAGGATATACTAGGAAGAATAGAAAATGGAAAATTCCTGGTGAAAAGAAGTTTAAATGAAAAGGAAAGAGCGAAAGATGGGACCTATGTGTAATTCAAAAAGTACGCAATGCAAGTAAATTAAGAAAATGCAAGGTTTTCAACTAGGAGACTGAGAAAATATGTTTCAAAAATTCTGGAACTTGCCTTGGGGGGAGAAACAAATGATGGTATCTGGTCTTGTACAACTAAGCTGTACAAACAAAAGACTGTCAATAAGAAACACCCAAATAAGAAATCCCACCTAAGTTCTACACTGACCTACCATCAAACGCAAAACAATGAACACCTCAATGTCTGTAAAACATTCCCCCCTGCGGGACGGGGTTTAGAATAGTCCCGCAGTAACCCCTGCTTGTCGTAAGAGGCGACTAAAAGGGGAGGCTTCTGTGCAGGACGTACCTCGTGCAGGACAAACCTATCCTATATCTTTCCTTTCACATCATTTTCTTCTTCCTTCACTTTCACCTTTTTTTTTACTCTTCTCCCTTCGCTTTATCTCTCCTTACTTCCTCCTTCCCTTCCCCCTGCCGACCATCCTGCACGGAGGCCTTTGGCCTTTCGTTGACGACCTTGGCTACTAACCGGCTCTTCTCTGTTTATTATTGGATATCACTTCCTTGAGCTCCTAAATGAAAGTGCGCCGGTTGTAATATCTTAGTAGAAGGCCTTAGGGATGACAATAACCGGGTACCCTACTTTGAGAAAAGATCGGTTACGTTCATGAGGGCCCGGACGTAAAATTGGCACTTTCCTACACCCACTTGCTGCGACGACCTCTCTCTCGGCGATGCTCTATGCGAAGGTTGTCATGTCTAGCGTCGTATAGAGCCTCTCGTCGGGACAGTTAACAGGGCCATATGTGGTAGTACCAACTTGGATCAACCTGGGTCTACGATCCGAGTACTGTGTAGGTCGTCACCAATCACGGCATGGCCGAATCAATTGTCGCCGCTGGCACCGTAATGCCAAACCCTGCTGGCAACTCAATGTCCGGCCCCCCACAGGGCGTAATATCGATAAAAGGCGGAAACGGGTAAGGCCGTCCAGCCCTCAATTAGAAGAAACCAGGAGATGGTGAGGACCCAGCCCCGCTTCCTGGTAATGTCTCGAGTGGACGAAGGTGAGAACATGAAACGGGTGAGCCATTTATCCTCGAAAGAGCGATAAATGGTGCAGCCAAGGCAAGTGTCTCTATAAGAAAATTTCGTGACGGCACCATTCTCATTCAGACAACATCCGACATCCAATCAGGCAACACATTGGCTCTTAAAGAAATACCGTTGAGCAATACGTCTCGTATACAGGTGAAGGTGGAACCCCACAGGTTCCTCAATGTTTGCAAGGGAGTGGTCACTTGCTATGACCTCGATTGCGTGAGCATTGAGGAAATCTGTGAGGAGCTAGCCCCTCAGAATGTCACTGAAGTATACCGCATAGTAGTGAAAAAGAACGGCAGTGAAAAAAAGCCCTACTTATATCCTTACCTTTGCGACTCCAACCCTTCCAAAGGAGGTCCAAGCGGGTTTCCACGTGCTCAGGGTCCGGCCGTATGTCCCTAACCTACGGCGCTGTTTTCAGTGCCAGGAGTTTAGACATAACCAAGCTGCGATGCCGTTGTAAGCCAACCTGTGCGGATTGAGGACAGGAGGCTCACGATACACCGTGTGAGTCTCCTAAATTCTGCGTTAACTGCAAGGGTTCGCACTCTGCTTGGTCTCGGGCCTGTCCGAAATGGAAGGTGGAGAAAAAAGTGCTGGAGATACAAACTGAAAAGAAGATTCCATACAACCAAGCACGCAAAGAATACGTATCTAGCCAAGCTCCGGTATTTCAGACCTCTTACAGTCAAATAGTTTCCCAAAATATCAATAGCCCCAACTGCCATTGCGCAGTTAACATTTCAAAGCCTTCTTCGAGACCCGTGCCACTGACCTCTAATCAAGAAAAAATAGTCATAAGCGCGCCAACGACTGTGGCAATGAAATTAGTGCAGAAAGGGGACAACTTCAGATATGTTGTCTCCACCACCTGTGCCACCTAGGAGTTCTCCTCGTGGCCCTCCCCTGAGAACATCCCTGAGTCCACCTCGGGTACCCCCCCCCCTCCGAGTCCACCACGGGGAACAAAAGTATTTGCGGCCGTTGTTGGTTCTCCCTCTCTAGTCTCTGGTTCTTCGGAGGTTAGGGTGGGTGGCGAAACAGGTGAGGCCGCTAAGGCGAGTCCTGCCAGTGCCTCGAGAAGGGCCCAACGAGGTATCGCCGAAATTAATAGTAAAAAAAAAAAAAGCGTCGAAGGCTATAACAAATCCTTCGCGCACCGACCCAAACGCCCAAATCTCTTCTGGAGAAACAAAAGCCTCTCCTGAACGAGAGGTCCAGGACACCTAACCTTGAAACTTGCGAAAATACTCGCTTGCGAGCTAACTCGCAACTTATTAGCTCGCAAATCGCATGCTGTACTGAAACAGAGCTAATTTTGAAAGGTTTCTAATGTCGTGCGAGTCGGTGTGGTGTTGTTTCGATTGCGACTGAGTTTTCAATCCGAAACACTGTAAAACCATGACGTGCCAAAGGGTTGGGGCGATGGTATGCCACAACACGTCATTATACAAGATACGTAACTGAAAGTAAACATTATTATTGTATTGATTACATCATATACAACGGTTTGTTTAGTTTCATTGGGAAACCATCTTGCAATTATATACATATAAACTCTTTGTCTCAAAATTTTCTTACTAAAATAAAAACCACTTTTCTGGTACAATCCAATTTAGTACACTTGGTAGCGCGCTTGACCTGAATTCGAACATCCACAAGTTCAATCCCAACCCAGGTTAAATAGTTTAATTTTTGTCTGAATTTAAATCACGTTTTCGTAATTAGAATTCAGTAATATGTTATTTTATTTTCGCAACTATTTTCAAAACATAATATTACCCTAAAAGATTTTACTATGCGAATAATAATTAGCTTACTTAGCCTTATTTTAAAATGTGTACAGTCCTTATTTAAAATGTGTACAATTTTATGTCATAAAAACCCATTAATTTAATTTTTAAATAATCACCTAAATACAAAATTTCAAAATTAATGTAGGCCTAGCGTTTTTAATTTAATACCTTTTTAAATTATTTTTAACGACTATTATGTTAGTCTTCGTAGGCTCAAATACCTTGTGTATTTCTACAAAATATATTTAAAACATAAATATGCTTACTAATACGATCATTTAAAATTAAAGTTTAAAGTCTGATAAATTAAAAAAAAAATTATAAGGATTTGAACACGCGAACCTTAGATCATGAGACGGTCACGTTACCGACTCACCTAAATTGACGATTAAGGAAATTGAAAAAATTAAAATATATAGTTTCGTTTTCACCCAAACAAATATTTGTATTGAAGGATTGCATAAAGTGTACAAAGCAATCATATTCTTTTCTTCTGTAAACCTATTTTGTACAGTGATAGGTTTATTTCAACAAAATCACTCTCAGAAAGCTGCAACCAAAGAGGGGGATGGCATCCATTTTGTTATTTTATTGCCTATTCGATAGACAAGGCCTGTCTCGCACGGTGTTAGGCTGGCGAGTGGAATCCGCTCGCTATTCGATCGTGTGACGTCAGTTTTCGCAGCGCAGAAGTTTCAAAATTAGGGGTTTGCGAGATTGTGTGCGAGATGAGAGAAATACGCTAGCGAATCGCTACTCGCACGTTTCAAAATTAGAGGCCCTGGAGAAACTCGGCAAGGCAAGAGAACCTAAAAAGGTCCATAACCAATTTTTACTTTTGAGAGATAGCGCCATGGATTGCGTGGATGAATAAACCTATATTTATATATAATGTCGCTATTACAATGGAATTGTAGGGGTTTCTATGCTCGTGTAGAGGAAATTAAACTACTAATTTCTTCCCTGCATCCTCCCATCTTGTGTTTACAGGAAACCCACTTCCGCCCAAGTGACAACCCGATGCTTCGTGGGTACGATGTATATCGTACCGACAAGCCACTCTTTGATCGGGTTAACGGAGGTGTGGCTATATTCGCACGAAGCACTATATATCATAAGAATATTAATATTGTTTCTGATCTCCAAGTGATTGCTGTCAGAACCTCCCTTCATATGGAGGTAACCGTATGCTGCATCTACCTCCCACCAGGTGAACGTGTTTCCAAGAGGACTCTAGAGGCCCTCTTTATACAACTTCCCGCCCCCTATATCATCTTGGGGGACTTTAACGCGCATAACCTGGTGTGGGAGATCTAATTTTACAGACACCCGCGGGAAAATGGTAGAGGATATTCTTGTCTCGGGAAATCTGGTGTTAGTGAACACCGGGACCCAGACACACTTCTCCACCTTTAATGGTGTATACTCTGCCATAGATCTAACTCTATGTAGCCCCGGGATTGCTGCTCACTTCCTTTGGGAGGTTCACTCGGACCTATGTGGCAGCGATCACTTTCCCATTCTGCTTTCACAAATTCAAGGTCCTCCCAGTACAGCGCAGTTACCCCAATGGGTTCTTAAACGTGCTAACTGGGATAAATTCCGCGAGCTCGCCGTATTCGACGAACCCCATTCTCATGACGTCGATGTTAAGGCTGGGCAATTTACTTCGACGGTCATCGCGGCACCGAGGGCATCCATCCCTAAATCCTCGCCAAACCCGCGCCACCGTACTGTTCCCTGGTGGAACTAGGAGTGCCGGCTGGTTATTTATAACCGTCGAAGAGCCCTGGGTATCTTTAATCGACGTCCTACTTCGGAGAATCTGGAGTCATTCCGGATTCTACGTGCTAGAGCTCGCCGTATTATTCGAGAAAGCAGAAGAGAGTCTTGGAGACAGTTTATTTCTACCCTTACTATTTCCACTCCCACAACCAAGGTTTGGGATCACATTCGTAAAGTACGTAGTAACAAAAATACCATTAACAATATACCTGCCCTCATGTCTAACGGTTCTCTTGTCTCCTCCCCTATGGAGGTCGCCAATGTATTGGGTTCGATGTTCGCCGCTATTTCTAGCACTGCGAGCTACCCTAACGAGTTCGCGGTGCATAAGCGGAGCATCGAGCGCCGTACTATTGATTTTGGTCCAAGTCAGGGGGAGGATTATAACTCCCCCTTTACTAAAGAGGAACTCACCTATGCCCTGTCCCAGGCGGGCAACACAGCTTCCGGTCCAGATGATATCCACTATGAAATGTTGCGGCAGTTGCCCCCTGCCGGACACGCATATCTTCTGGACCTCTTTAATGGTGTCTGGGAATCTCATCAGTTCCCATCACTATGGAAGCAAGTAATAGTTATCCCGTTATATAAATGTGGCAAAGATAAATCAGAGCCAACTAGTTATCGACCGATAGCTTTAACTAGATGTGTATGTAAAATATTTGAAAAAATAATTAATAAACGATTTATATGGTATTTAGAATCCTGCAATCTGCTATCTAATATTCAATGTGGTTTTTGCCGGAACCGATCAACAGTGGATCATCTTGTCCGTCTAGAGACGGCTGTTCGTAACGCTTTTCTCCATAAACAGCACCTTCTGGCTGTTTTCTTCGATCTGGAGAAAGCGTACACCTCCTGGCGGTACGGCATTTTGAAAACACTTTTTAATTGGGGGTCTCGAGGAAACCTTCCTTCTTTTATATCTAATTTTATGTCGGATAGACACTTCCGGGTAAAGTTGGATAACACCTTATCCGAGGATTTTATTCAAGAAAATGGGGTGCCTCAGGGTAGTATTTTGAGCTGTACGTTTTTCGCTATCGCGATAAATAGTAATATGGACAACGTGCGCTTACCTGTTCGTTCATGCCTCTTTGTGGATGACTTCGCAATTTATTGCAGTTCGTCAAGTCTCCACAGGGCTGAACGACAGATACAACTGAGTGTTAACAATCTTTGGTCGTGGGCATCACGTAATGGCTTTCGCTTCTCTGCAGCCAAAACGACGGTCGTCCACTTGCATAGATTACGCGGAATACAGCCAGCCCCCAATATTTTAATGAACCACGCCGTTCTTCCAGTCTTAGAAACCGTAAAGTTTCTGGGACTTTTATTTGATTTTAAATTAACTTGGATTACCCACATCAAAGACTTGAAAGCGAGGTCTATAAAAGCACTAAACCTGCTCAAAGTGGTTAGCGGTCGGTCCTGGGGTGCAGATAGGGAAACCTTGATGCGCCTGTATAGGGCCTTGGTAAGATCTAAACTAGACTATGGCAATTTTGTTTATGGTTCAGCTAAACCTTCGGCGTTAAAGATGCTAGATAGTGTCCACCATGCTGGCATTAGACTGGCTACCGGTGCCTTTCGCACCAGTCCAGTGGTCAGCATCTGTGCCGACGTCAGTGAGCCCCTCTCTCTTACCGGCGGTCCTATCTTCTGGCATCTTACGTGTCTAAACTGCACTGCATGCCAGAGCATGTTGCCTACCGCCCTGTTTTTCATCCCCCTAACCGTGTCTTGTATGAAACCAAATGGCGTAGTACAAGGCCGGTTGGGATCCGGATCGTATCGGTCTTCGACACGTGTGGGATAGTGCTGCCAAAGGCTATCCCCATATCACCAGGTCGAGTTTCTCCATGGAAAATACGCCCTCCGAAATGCCATTTTGATCTTGCCAAGTTCCCTAAAGCGACCACCCCAAACTTTGTATATGAGAGGACCTTTAATGAGCTCCTCTCCACTCGCTTTCACGGATTTGAGCGCATCTACTCTGATGGCTCTAAATCTGGAGCCTCCGTGGGATGTGCTTTTGTTGTGGAAGGATCCAATTTTAAATTTGGTTTACCTAAAGAAACCAGTGTTTTTACGGCTGAATTATATGCCATTTTTAAATCTTTGTGTTTTGTATACCGAAGTAGTCACCGTTCTGTCCTCATCTGCACGGATTCCATGAGTGCTCTGTTGGCATTGTCCACTCTCTACTCCTGGAATCCCCTCGTGCAGATGATACATGAGCAAATTTTAAAAATTGATTCATTAAGCACCCGGCTCGCCTTTTGCTGGATTCCTGGTCACGCTGGTCTTCCAGGAAATGAACTGGCGGACCAGGCAGCCAAGGAGGCAGCACGCCTGCCTCCGTAGGCGAGTCTGGGTGTCATGTTTTTAGATCTAAAGGGTTATGTTCGGCGTGGAGTCTTACGCACCTGGCACGAGCAGTGGGCCTCGACCCCTGCTCAGAACAAGCTACGGTCCATCAGGGACGGTGTGTCACGATGGCCCTCTTCTATACGAAAGTCTATGAGGGAGGAGGTCATCGTGACGAGACTCCGCGTCGGGCATATATTTCTAACCCACGGATTTTTACTAAGAGGGGATCCACCTCCAGTGTGTGAATTTTGCGATGCTCCCCTTAGTGTGCACCACATTTTGGTGGAGTGTCGCAGGTATGCCCCTTTTCTCCTGGCCCTTGATTTTAAAGGTGACCTTCGTTTTTTACTACGCGACAGCTCTGAAGGAGTTATTTGTTTACTCAATTTTATACGCCAGGCGAATCTTCTTAATGCCATTTGAGTCACTTTTATAAAGTGGCTCATCTGGCTTTTATCTCATATTGAGACCTTTTTAACATTTTAGTATAGGGGAGGTTGGGGCAGAGTGTAACATGGGGTACAGTGTAACATTTTGGATTTCGCGCGAATTATGACGAAATCAGGAACGAAACCCCTAGCGTTAGCTATGTTGACACTTCCCGCCAGTAGCCATTGTGAAGCTGAATGGTACGTGTGCAGTGCATTTGGTTTAAAACTATTTCTTTGTTTTCAGGTAAGTCAAGTATTTTCTATTAGATATCTTGTGTTGTTGACTATTCCTTAAGTTTATAATATATTGTTGTTATAATATTATATTAATGAAAGTGTTTTATTGTCTACACTTCGGTATTATTAACATTCATTAAGTAGGTTACAAATACCTAGAATTTTGATCTAACCGTTACTAGGCCCTATGGGGCACAGTTTAACAATTGGGCATGGGGCAGAGTGTAACAATGTTATAATCTGCCCTAGTGTTACACTGTGCCCCTTCTAATATTTTAAACTTAAGATTCGAACAGAGATATAATGAAAATTAAATTATACTAATGGAGTCTACAAAAATAAGATTAAAATAATGTGAAATCCCTAGAGTTAAAATATATAACATCAAGGTCGGGTAGAAAATATAAAAATATAAAATTTAATTTTGATACAATAATCATTTCAACTTAAATTAGATCACTGCATATAGTAATAATAATATAATAATAATAATAATAATAATAACCAATATGTCTAAAAATTATGTCTGATTTGTGTTTTATAGAAAACCGTTGCAGTAATGGTTCGTCATAGGAAACGGAAAACAAATATGGGGTTATTTTCCGAAAATGATATGAGGGCAGCAGTTGATCTCGTATCCAAGGGAATGAGCTTACGTCAAGCAGCAGCAGCAAAGAATGTGAACTACGGAACATTGTTCAGGTACTATGAAATAGCAAGGGTCACACAATAACAATTTCAAACACATTATAAATTAAATGTATCTTAACTATTTTAGGCCTCTTATTTTAACACTTTTTTTTTAAATTTCAGATATGTAAAAAAAGCAAAAACAAATGAAGCATCTGAGATACGCATGTGTCCAAAGTACAATTCACGTCGTATTTTTACAAATTAACAAGAAGTTGCCTTGGTGTCATATTTAGTTCAGTGTGCAAAAATGTGTTATGGGTTGGATACTGTGGAAACTCGGCGTTTGGCATTTGAAATGGCTCAACACAATAGTCTTGAAATTCCTCCGAGCTGGTTGGAGAAGAAAAATGGCAGGTATAGACTGGTTGTACAGTTTCAGAGATCGACATCCATGTCTCAGTCTTCGACGACCTGAGCCCTGTAGTTTATCAAGGGCAACTTCCTTCAATAAACACAATGTTGGAATTTTTTTTGATAACTTGAAAGATGTCCTATCTCGCACCACTAACTTCAGTGATGGTACCAGGATATATAATTTAGATGAAACAGGTACCTCGACAGTACAAACACCAAAACGGATTATCGCTCCGAAAGGTATCAAACAATTGAATAAGGCTACAAGTGGTGAGAAGGGCACACTCGTCACTACTTGCTGCATTGTCAGCGCGTCTGGTGTTGCACTTCCTACTGTAATGGTATTTCCAAGGGTTCACTTTAAGGAACACATGATCAAAGGTGCACCCCCAGGAACCCTAGGACTTGCTACGCCATCTGGATGGATGAACAGTAGTCTTTTCCCGGAGGTAATGCAACATTTTGTAAAGCATTCTCATTCTTCAAAAGAAAATCCATCACTTCTAATTTTTGACAACCATGAAAGCCATCTTGCTTTAGCAGCCTTAGAAATCGCCAAGGAGAATGGAGTGACTCTACTGACGATTCCACCTCATTGCAGCAATAAAATGCAGCCTCTAGATGTAAGTGTATTCCATTCATTTCAGTCTCACTATGACCGTGCCATAGAATCATGGCTGTTGCACCATCCTGGTATTCCACTCAATATTTACCAAATTGCAGAATGTGTTGGGAAAGCTTTTGAAAAATCCATGACACCATCAAATATCATATCTGGTTTTAGAAAGACAGGTATATTTCCCTATGATTCAGATGTGTTTAATGATGATGATTATCTTAGCAGTGCTGTGACAGACCGCCCAGAAGATCAAAATGAAATGCTTGCAATTGATAACTCATTGTCTTGTACGTCAGGGGAAGGTAATATAATCATAAGTGAAACAGTGGTATTAAATGGGGAAACAGAAAATAAACAGATTTCTCAGATTCCTACACAAGTCATCAGCCCTGAAATGTTTCGTGGATATCCAAAGGCAGAAAGTAGAAAACCTTGCAACAAAAGGAGAAAGGGAAGAAGTTGCATTCCAACAGATACACCGGTAAAGGAAAGCTTGGTACAACGTGCACAGCAAAGAAATGCTAAGAAAAAAACCAAGGTAGAAAAGAAAGCATCAAAAAAATTGTATAAAGAAGAATTGGACACGACAGACGACGAAGATAATTCTCCAGTCTTAACATCCTCCGAAGATATTAACTGTCTTGAAGAAGATGATGAACCTATTGCAGAAACTCGAGAACCAAAAGTTGGTGATTATGTATTGGTCAAGTTTTCAGGGAAAAAATTAGTGTTTTATGTTGGGAAAATTATAAAACAGAAAGATGAGGATGGTGATTTTGAGATCAGCTATCTTAGAAAATCAGTAAAGGATCCCAGAAAGTTCATGTTTCCAGTTGAGCCAGATATAGCATCTGTAGCAGAGACAGATATAACAATGGTGTTACCACAACCTCTAATTGCAGGTCAAACTAAAAGATTAAAATCATATCTTTATTTTGGCGTTAATATGGATAACCTTAACGTACATTAATTAGAATATACATGTACAAACTACAGTTAAAAATACATTTCTGATTAAGTACAACAAATGTATTGTTCTAGAATAAATATCAATGTTCATACTTAACATTAAATAGCATTATTTTTACTTTCAATTATGTGTTACACTTTACCCCTTAGTGTGTTACACTTTGCCCCACGTATGGGGTACAGTGTGACAGACTGCAGTTTTACAAGTATCTGTAAATATAGTTAAATTCAATGGGCTAATGAAAACAATAGACCTCTATATTATTAACCAATGAATAACAACATGTTTTAAAAAAAGAAACATTTCATCTGTTACATAAACATGGAAGATACGCTAAACTTAAACTTTATTGTTACACTGTGCCCCACCCTCCCCTACTTTAATGTATTTGTTTTGTCGTTTTATCCATTTTAATAGACTTTAATAAAATAACTATTTTAACATGTTAGTTTTGTCTTTTTTAACTAATATATTGTTTTAATATGTTTGTTTTGTTTTTCATTAGCGTGATACACCTGTGTTTTTTTTTTAGCAGGTGTTTCACTAAATTGTACTTAAGCCCATTTGAGTACTCCTATGGAGTGCCTCAAATGGTTTTTTTTTCTCTCATATTGAGATCTATTCTTTTTATATTGTATTTTTATATTGTCTCTTCACCTTTTTATATAAACAGGTGAATATTCTGTCTCTCTCCTATGGAGATTTTACTATGTATCTATATAATGCTAAGGCCCTAATGACCTCAGTGTGTCGATGGGCCTCTAAACACGAATAATAATAATAATAATAATAATAATGTAAAACATTTTTCCTGAGTACTTTAGGTGTTAACGAATGGATGGTAAACAATTGGGTTAAGAAAAATGCGGATGAGCTTCCCTTTGAAAGGGTAGCTGCAGCTGAAGAAAAAACACAGGATGATTCTGGTAGTCTGTCGAATAACGGAAACAAAAGAAGGAGGCCCTCAAGAAATACACCCAGATAGCTGGACTAAAGACTGATTAACCTTAAGGATTACCTTGAAAAACTTCCTAAAATGCCTTCTTATTACTGCCGAAGAGAATCCCATAAGTTGTACCTTGAAGCTCATTTTGAATCAAAAGCTAACTTGTACAGAGAATACATTAAAAAAATGAAGGAAGAAGGGAAACCAACCTACTCTTCCTTTGTTTTTGATTCTGTGTTTGGTGAAAAGAATTTGGCTATTTTCGCCCCCAGGAAAGATAGATGTGATGTATGCTATCAATATGAGGTCAAAAACTTGGACGAAGAGACTTGGAAAAATCATGTTTTGATTAAGGATCGAATCAGAGCAGAAAAAGAGAGCGATAAAATGCAAGCTGAAGAGAAGAAAATCTACTGCCTAACAATGGATCTCCAGGCAGTAAAATGTGCACCTTTTGTGAAAGCTAGTGCTTTTTACTATAAAACCAAGCTGTCTTGTCACAACTTTACAATTTATAATCTTGAAACAGATAATTGCTGCTGTTATTGGTTTAATGAAGCTGAGGCTGATCTCACTGCTCCGGTGTTTGCCACTTGTCTAATTGATTACTTGTCCAGATACTGCTTAGAATCAAAGCGACCTATTGTTATTTACAGTGATGGGTGTGGTTATCAAAATGTGAATGCGGTATTGTCAAATGCCTTAATTAATTTTGCTATGATTCATAATGTTGTAATTACTCATAAGTTTCTGCATAAAGGTCATACACAAATGGAGTGTGACAGCGTGCATGCAATGATTGAAAGAAGAATTAAAGGAAAAGACATTTTTGTTCCATTTGAGTACGTTAAATACACCAAGAAGCGAGAACGAACCCTTTTCCCTATGAAGTCAAGTACGTGACTCACGATTTCTTCCTTGACTACACTGTCTTGAAGTTTGTTACCAGTATTCGACCAGGATCACAAAAATCTGATCCAACTGTGGCAAATCTTAGGGGTTTGTTGTACAAACCTAACCGACAAATTCAGTTCCAACTAGATTTTGATACAGAATTTGAAGACTTGCCACTACGTCCGCGAAGAACCACAGTAGTTGAAGAAAATAAACCTTTCAATGGAATAATACCAAAACTCTTCAAGCAACGCCTGGCAATCCCGGAAAAAAAGTGGACATATTTACAGGAACTGAAACCAGTAATACCAGCTGATTTTCATTCTTTCTATGACAATCTGCCAAGGCTGAAAGGAAAACCTCACCAAAAGACTCAACAGGATTCTATAAGCCAACAAGGCCAAAAATTGAAAACAATGAAGAAGACAAAAATGAATAAAAGAAACTAAGTGAAAAGATTCTGTAATTCATAAATAAATATTTTTATATTGTATCTACTATTTTTCTTCAGTAATAAAAATTTTTAATGTCAAATACAATAATCTATTCCTATTCCTAAGCAAGTGGTTGAATAATACAACGCATCTCGTAAAAGGTATTATTACAATTAAATGTATCTCATGGTTGGTATTGTTCAATACCTTGTATCTCCAAATAAAATTGGTCTAATACCACATAGCTACTAAATCTAATTATTTAGCATGTCAAACACACAAAATTTATAAGGGCTCTTAGAAATGAATTCAAACAATTTTCCTATATATATATATATATATATATATATATATATATAAAATAGTGGTATTAATTTAGAGACGGTAGTGATTTTATAATCGCTTTTTTGTCTCTCCTGAAAAATTACATGTTTGGAGATGCGTGGTATTAGAAATAGGCCGTCGATATAAAGCAACACAGCTTTGGAACACGTGGACTGAAGGCGGTCCTCCTAAATGCCGTTATATGAGCAATAAGTCTGGTTGGTTTGATATAGTGTGTTTTACAGAGTGGTTTGAGAGTCTTCTTTTGCCAAGATTGAAGAAGCAAAGCGGAAAGAGAGTTGTCATTGCTGATAACCTTTCAACACACATAAATGTAGATTTATTAAAAAAGTGCCGTGATCAGGATGTCCATTTTGTGTGCCTACCCCCAAACAGTACACATTTGACACAGCCATTAGATGTCGCTTTTTTTCAGGCCGATGAAGACTGCATGGAGAAAGGTGCTTAGTGAGTGGAAATCAACACCTGATGGACTAAGCTGCTCAGTATTGCCTAAACACCACTTCCCGGCTCTGCTCAAACGTGCTCTTGAAGTACTTGAGCCTAACATCAAGAAAAATCTTGAAAGTGGGTTTAGGAAATGAGGAATATACCCGTGTGATGTCCAGCCGCTTGTCGACAGGATTGCCAGAAAGGAAGTTGAGCCTTCCGCAGTGAGTGAAGCGTTCCTTGAACACCTTCAGATTTCTAGAGAAGCTTATGCTCAACCCCCAAAACTGGCAAAGAAGAAAAAGATCAACTTGCAACCAGGAAAATCTCTGTCTCTTGCTGAAATAGATCCACAACATACAGACCCACAGCCTAGCACAAGTAGCACAGTCAGTCAACATCAGACACAGAGTCAGTATAAAAAAAAAGTTTCATCAGGCCAGCTGGTATCAAAAAAATTGAAAAAACAAGGTAGAAACAATAGGGAAGAAGTTTTTGATTCCAGCTCAGATGATGACTGGGAATCACTACGAAGAAAACATTTGGAATATTTTGAAGAAAATGAAAATGACTTGCTTGATCTATCTTCAGGATTTGAACCAACCTTCAAACAAATCAACAAGCAAATTGGTTCTTTTGTTGCTTTCAAATACGAAGACAACATGTTTCCCGGTGTAATAGAATCTTTTGATGATAATGGCGTTTCTATAAGTGCAATGAAAAGATCAGCAAGCAATTGGAAATGGCCTGACAACAAAGATGAACTGTACTATAAGTGGGAAGATGTAATTGGAGGTATAGAGCCACCAAAAATGTTGAACAAAAGAGGTGTTTTTGCTGTGCCCGAGCTTCTTGGTTCATTCTGAAACTGTCTTTAAAACTATGTCAATGTTTTCTAGCTCAAAGAAGTACTATAATCTACTACTATGTAATGTAACAGCTGTATAGTTTAATAATTTAGATAAGAAAATATAGCTTTTGTCCTTCTTTTATGTTTTTTAAATCATTTACCTGTGAAACTTAATTTTTTTTTGTTAGACTTCAATCCAGCTAGTTCAGAAAAAAATTCTTTACAAAACTAGCGTGGTTTACATTGCCCCATTTTCATTTTAGATGGTAAAGTTATGGATTTTTATGACTAGAGCAAAGTAACCCGCTCCTATGGGTTACTTTGCCCCACTCTTAGACATAAAAATATATATAGAACACAGTTGTTTTCTATGTTTTTTGGAATAGACCTACATTTTTACATTAAAAAAGATTATGTATATACATATTTTCCCTTTAATTTCTGTGGTAAAAACTGGCAATATTTTGAAAACAAAAAATAAAATGCTCAAAAGTGGAGGAAAGTAGCCCTGGTTTATGGTACTCCTGTTTTTTAAATGTACATCAATGATCCTAGTTAATTATTTCACTTCTTTGTTATTTAAAAAAAATCTGTAAAAAATGTACATTTTTTTTCTATTTTATTCAAGAGTGACCGGATAAAACTGCTTTGGTTGTTTTTATATACTGTAGTAAAATTGTTTATAATAATAAAACTGCTTTATTATTTACACCTTACTTCAAATTAAAATTAGGCATACAATGAAAATGAAAAGGGGGCGATAGGTGTTAGTCAACCTCCAGAAAGAGGAGATGGGCCACAAAAGGTTGGGAACCACTGGACTAGACCATCTTGCTGGTAGCTGTGAAAGAAAGCCATAAATGCCTTAACGACCTGTACATAAAATTATTTTTCATATTTTTGTCATGGGTGTTGCCAAAGTTTACCGAAATAAATAAGTACTTTCATAGCAGCATAGTAGTTATTAGAAATCTTCACAATAAAATGGTCTTAGCAAATAAATACATGCTTTTATGTTACATGGAGCGTGCATATATTTTGGAGACCAAAGTGATGAAAATTGATCCAAATAATGGAGAAGTTTATCCGTGATGGTCAAATGTATCTAGGTGTGGAGGTATTGAAACAAATTCAGACGAAGCTGGAAATTCTTGCTAACCAGCTTTGTATTCAAGATTTTTACAGTAAATGTGGGGATTTTTTGAAAACGGGATGTTTGTAAATTAGGAGATATGCTTTTGGAAACATCACACTTTCATTATTAACCTTAAAAATAGCAATTTCAAACAAAGTAAGAGAAACAGCTTCTTCAGTGTTTCCTCTCGTTATGAGTCTGCATAGAATAGTAGTAAATGAAGATATTCAAAGGATTCAACAAATTGATGATGATTGGCGCAAGCTTCCAATTTCTTCAATTATGTAAGAAATGGAAAAATATCAAGAAGATGATACATTTTGGGCGGCGGCACTAAATTTGAAAAATAATACAGATGATATTGTGTTTCCCATACTTCCTAATTTCGCACTAGCAGCTTTGTCATTTACTAATTCAAATGCTGATTGTGAACGAGTTTTTAGTAAAGTAAATTTGGTGAAAGTAAAAGTCTGAAATAGTCTAATAACCCCAACAATAAACGGGTGTCTGCTAACAAGCTAGTGTATTAAACATAATGGAGCTTCATGACAGCATTTTGAACCAACAGATGATATGCCGTTTTGGATGACAACCGTCAGATTTATACTGTTCAAACTTCTAGTACCCAATCAGAAAATAAAGAATAAAACTGAATTTTATTTGAGATCGATTAATTAGCTGTAGTAAAAAAAAAGTGTAGGCCAAGGAATTATAAAATATATGTTGATTATAAGTGTTGTGTTTCTAAATTAAATAATTTGTACTCTGAATTAAACACTTTATTATTTAGCATTTATTAAATTAACAAAATATTAACTTTCTGAAAACTGTTCTTGAGTTTTTGGATATTGGTGAGACGTCTTCAGCAGATCAAAATCTTTGAACTTTAGTTAAGTTGATGCTACTTTAAAAGTATATACTTGGGTTTAACTATGCATCTTTGAACTTGTAAAACTATTATATTTAGTTTAATTAAAATTGTACTAATCATTTTTGCATATAATAATTATAAAAATAATTTTAATTTAATTTTAAGCCCTTTTTAAAGATCTAGGTTATTTTAATTTGATACAACTATAGAATCAGGGCTGGTGTTTTATTCAAATTAATAGTTTGGTATATTAGTAGGGTCAATGTGTGGTGTGGTGTGATTGATTTTGAATAGAATATGATTGGAGTCCTTGGAGCATATTATTCTTGCATGTTTATTAAATGCTTGAAAACCCCTATATCTAATCATGTACACAAACAAAGTTTCCTGCTGAGCAAAATACAATACATTTCAGGTACGTGTAATATCTTATGAGAGAGTTGGCAATGCTGGTTAAGAGCACACACAGCTGATTTTTTGCAAGCATTTAAATCAACATTAAAATTAAATAAAAGTTTTACTCTATTTGCTTTTATACATTTGATAACATTTCTACATTTATTAGATATTTTTTAACATTTTAAATATTTATTTTTTATTTTCATTTAAGGTAAAGCAACTCCAAACTTTGTTACTTTTAGAATTATTGTCGAGATGATCAAGTAAAAATAAGTCCAGGGGTTGGAATACAGTTGAGTCGTGCATAATCAAAACAAGGTGCATCACTCATTTGGTCTATTTTAGGTTATGATTTTTTTTTAAAGTCAACATCGACCTCTGCAACTTAATAAACCCTTTACTTTCAAAACACTATAGATGTTGTTTTTAAATTATGAAATGAAGGGTTAGTTTCAAAGCAAGACAAGTAGGAATTTTACTTTCAAAACCAGATACATCAGATGCTGTTTACTACTGCACATCCTAGCAACAGTCTTCAAAACACAGATTGTTGGAATTATTTGTACATAAATTATATAATTAGTGTTTTATAATATGTTAGTGTTTATTGGAAGTGTGTTATAATGAAGTTTTATCTAGTCAACCCGAGACAGCAAGAAAAAATACCACATAATGAAGATATGTGGAAGAGGTCTAAACATAAAAACAGAGGTAGGTTTTAGGTTATGTTTATAACTGGTGCATTTAGGCAGTGATTGGAACCACTACAGTAATAAATAATTAAACGAGAATACTTTAGAGATTTTAGTAATTAGTGTCTTTCCTTTATTATGGTTGAGTCATCTGGTTATGAATTTAAAAAAAACTTAGGCTTGTAGTTTCTTTAAAATATCGACAATCATTACAGAATGTTTTTGGTTTATTTACAGGCATGGCCCTTCTGGTCCCTCAAAACCACTAAATTGCAATCAAGGGAAAAAACAAGGAGCCTATAAGTGCAAGGCCTTAACCCTTCAGGACCAACAAAAGTTTCATGCCAAATTTTATTGTAATTCGGTAAAAATTTCCCAACTGAAATTGAAACAAGATTCGTTTATTTTGAAATACACAGAGCCGTTTGCGCCCAAAAATACAAGACTTGTTGATAAAACTATGGGCGCTAGATCAATGTCAGTGAAGTATTTTATTTATAAGCATTTGACCAAAGAGTGCATACCAGTGTGCCAAAAGGTGTTCTAAGACACACTTTGGATTTCAAGAGCCCGTGTTGATGGAGTAATTTCCCGACATTTTCATTGCAGGGAAATGCCTAAGGAAAGGAGAAGCAGAGATCGAAAGCTGAAACTATATGAGGAGACTTAATTAATAAGTTTGATGCCATTGAAAGTAATTATTTTTGAAGTAAGACTAGCTGTTGAATGAACTTAAGCTCTGAGTTAAACATTATAAAAATGTGGATGCTGTATGACAACTAAACGGTAAATGAGGAGGTGAAAGTGAAACAATCTTATTTTCGCCCCATAATTCAATATTGAATTTGGCAGTTTGAGTACTGACGAATTCTCCACGTGCATACCTTTAACAGAAAGATTAAGGCCTTTTACTTTCTTTCAAAGGAAAAACATAATGATCTGTTGGCAATCTCATTTGACTGTCAGAAGAACCAGGTATTGCCTCGAGTACCTGACCAAAGCACCTATCACTCTTGCCAATTGTAGAAGTATAATTTAACAATTGTTGTGGTAATTCTAAATCTAAATAAACGAAATAAAACATATTTATTTACCACTGAGAGGGAAATCAATACGCTAAAAATGCCAATGAAATTTGTCAGTTTGGCCGTCTTCGACTGCCTAAGCAACCTTGATATTCCAGAAATTGTAAAAACTATCCGGCTAGCCTCTGATAAATTCGGAGGTCAAAAAAAGAATTACTTTATGATGAGTATGCTAGGTAAGTGGTTTGAAAAAAATTACCCAGGACTGTTAAAGAAATTTAATACTTTTTCCTATAATTGCCATTCGTTCCTACCCTCAGATCAAGTATTTGGGAGAATAGAAAAGGAGATTAAGAAACAGAACATAAGCATAACTTTTGAAGAATACATGGACATATTCTCAAATTTTGAGACAGTTTTACTATTGGCAAACAAGAGCTATGACTGGAAAAGTGCATTTTTGCAAACCGTACGTCCTCCTGGTAGGTGGCATTTTCAATTTAATCCGACAAAAACATTTTTCTTGGAAAGATCTTCAGAAAATCAAGATGTGAAAATCAGGAGGGAAGAGAATTATCAATCCGATTTTGGCCAGTACAAAAGATTTTGTAAAAGAGGCTTGAAGTACAACAATATTAGGCTACCTCTACTACTGGATCCAAAGTGTGAGCATTGAAAGTGAGGGATGTTGCAAATTTATTGGCGAAACATCACTTGTTGTGACATAGCTCGGGAGGACGATTTAGTTGTTTAAGAGATCTCAGGGTCTAAATTTAAAAAAAGGAATTTTAAATTGGGCTTTGTATTGCATTAAACTGTTTATTTTATAGTTAAAGACTAAGCGCCAATATGTAAAAAAATGGAGTTAGCACTGCCATCTTTTAGCTAAAATATCAATCTACTTTGGAACAAATGATTATTGCTCCATGTGCAATGTGCTGGCCTCTATAGACGTTTGGATCCCCCACCAGTGCTCTAAAATCAGATTTTAGAAATGCAGCAATAGTCAAAAGACTCCTATTTTCAATGTATATTTTAACCCAACATTTTAGTTTTGTAACAATTGACCAAGCGCCACATTTCCTGCACTTGGTCTATTGATGCAAAACCAGTAAGGGAAACTATTATTTGCTGGGCTATGTGGAGAATTGGAGTGATATTATTAGATGAATAATATTGTTTTGTGAAAGGAACCATACATTTATCAACAAAACAAAAATGTTGAATCGAGAGAGTTAAAAAGAATATCACTGTATTTGTCAATGTAATAAAAAATTGAGATTGAAGGAAAGAAAAATAGAATTTGATAAATTTTGGTCACTTGAAACATACCAAGCAAAAACATAAGATATTGCTAGTACAGTATTGAAGAAGAAAGTTATTAGAAAGAGAAACACACAATCACAAAAATTACATTTCACAAGAGTGCATGTATAATTTAGGTGGGAAATAAATTAATAAACAAACTTATTTCTATCTGCCGAGTTCATGAGTCAAAGTACCAGAATAATAAAAGACTACAGGGGACAGGCAGGAGAAAGATACCAAATTAAAGATGAGGAAATTGTTAATCATATAAACAAATTTCCAAAATACAAGTCACACTATGCACAAAGCAACACTGATACATATACTCCATTCACGGTAGAAATTACTCTCCTACCAATATCCTACTATAAATAGATTTCTGGTAGGGAAAAAGACCTTTCAGAAAACAATTCCTAACGTGAACAGACTTTAGAATTTACCAAGTGATGTTACAGTATCTGTAATGTATGAAACATACAAACACATGTATCAAGACCCTATTTCACTTGTTATGCCAAAAAAAGTATTTTGTTCAAAGTTCAATTTGAAAATAAAACTACGCAAGGAAACTTGTAATAAATGTGATTCATTAAATGCCCAAATGGAGGCTGCTATTCAAAAAGGAGATTGAAGAAAAGCTGAGAAGCCCTCAATTAGAGACAAACACTGCTCAGGATCTAATGAAATATGACCTAAAAAGAGCTAAGGGCAATACTACTATCAAAGTTACTATATTTGAAATGCAGATAACTCTATCTATGCCAATAATACCTACCAAGATAGTTTTTAAAAATATAAAAGACAGCTTTGGCTTTATAACTGTGAAATCTACTCTGGAGCCAATAATAAAGACTACTGCTAGGTGTGGCTTGAAGGTGAGGCAGGTCAAGAAGCTCAGGAAGTTGGATCTTGTCTTAAAAAAATATCTTGAAAATCAGTTGTGTTAAAGAACTTATATTTTAGTCTGATTCTTGCAGTGGGCAGAACCACAATATAAAAATACTACTGATATTAAAACCTATCTTGCCTGATCACTCAAATCTCAACACAATTACAATGCGTTTCCTTATACACAGACACAGTTTCCAACCGAATTACTCAGTTTGGGAATAATGAGTATGTGTTGAAACTGCAGCAACATATGTAGGCCTACACTCCAGAAGACTAAATGCAAGTCATGTTGAACTGTAAGAGAAACAAATTAGTCGATAAGTGCATGGAAAACAATCAATGCATCGAGACAGTTAATTTGGAAAGGATAGTTAACAGAAAAAAAGTATTGTTGGTCCAAGTATCAAGTGGTTAAAAACATGTGAAATAGTAATAGAGAAAGACAAACCTTACAGTGTATTCATGAGTCCTGTCTTTAATCATGACAAACAAGAGGTCAACATAGTGAGAAAACAGCTTGAACAAATTAAGCTACAGTAGATTTTCTCAAAATGTTTGGTTCCGCTTTGGCTTTCAGGAAAACCTATATCCAAACCCAAACTAGATGACATTAGAAGCATGATACAACTGATAACCTGATACCATCTGATGCAAAACCACACTACAAAAAACTGTTTGCAGATAAAAATATTGAAGATGATTTTGATTGCTAAGACAGCGGTTTGGATTTTGAAGTTGAACATAAATAATATATTTTCTAAATCAGGTTAAATTAGTACAATAGTCCATAGTTGTGTAAAACTATTATTTTAATTTCAATAAAACATAACATTTTGTTGTATGCAGTGGTATAATGTAATGCCCACTTTAAAATTTGGATCAACAGACTTAACACCAATCTGAGGTTTGGTCTGTTGTTACAAATTCCATCTTCCACCTAAGTTAAAAAAGCATAAATTGACCTAGATAAAATTTAATGAAAAACATGTGTTCTTTTTAAAATAAATTCAAGTTCATTGAAAATAATAAATTCTTTAAAATACACATTTTACACCAAAATGAACATGGAATTTAATACACAATGTTTTTTTTTTTTTTGGCATAACTGTGATTTTCTCAGTTTCATGAAAGTGCCGCTTGGTTTGTTAATGCATAACATGGTCCAATTATAGGTATATATGTATCCATCTAATATATATCCCATATAAAAGTTTTATTATTTTTGATATATAAACAATGAATTTATAATGTTTTTGTGTTTCCTTAACAATTATGATAAAGTGATGTCTTGTTTTGACTCCACACAACTCAATGTAAGATCTATTTGCTTTCTTTTCCCCTTGGTGTTAGGCAAATTAATTCTGAATACTGTAGTAATGTCTTGTGAATGTAAAACTGTAAATGTTAATATTAAAACTTCAAGAGGAAAAGATTAATAGTAACAAATAAAAATAATATATTTTAAAATTTAGCTTTTCTGGCCTTGATTGTTGCAAACTCTGTTATTATATCATTATATTGTCAAGAGGTAGCAATGAAGTGTTTGAATCAAAGTATTGCCAGATTTGATAATATATTAAGACTTAATTGATAGTAGATAAGACTTAATCAATCTTTCACAAGATGCTGCAGAGACTGGTAAAGATATAACATTTGTAATGCTAGTGTGTTATAGGCTTCTAATTCCATTGAAGAAATGTATTGTAGCAATCCCTTAGGTGTTGAGTCCAGTTCTTCACCATTCTGCTTTTGAATTCTATCTGGTGTCACAATGTCCTTTTACAAACTTTCTAAGGACATTTCATCTGGAAAAGAAGGTAAATAGATGTTCTACTTTCCCAAAAAAGCCACTGCTTGAACATTCACCTGAGTCGCATGAACTCCAACCAAATTAAGTGAATGGTTGTCACACGGAACAAACAAAGCTAGTAGATTTAAATCTAATATTCTCTTTTAGAACTGTTGAATTGATACCAGCCATTGTTGCTTGATTGTCATATGAGTGACCTCTACAATCAAGATCCAAACCAATCTTTCATTGGTTTATATTTTGTATTTATTCTGTGACCCCCTCCACTGTTTTCACTTGTAACGGAATTATGTCTAAAAAGGCTTCCTTGATATTTACTGAATTTGATTAATTTTAATCTCGACAAATGTGATCTGAGACATTTGTTCTAAACAAGCAGTGTCTGGAGTTGTATCAAATATAATTGTTAACTGAAGTACTTAGCCTTCTTACATGCTGAAATAATATGATAAACATCTTTATGTATCAGAGACCAATCCAAATTAGATCTCATGACAAGATCAAATTTAGTTGTGCAAGAGTTCCAAAGTGGCACTGACCTGTCCGAGGATGTCTTTCCATGTCTTAGCTACTTTATTAAGTTGTTGCTTAAGACAAGCATAAATAATTTTCCTTTTGTTTAAAGAATATTCCAATCCCATACATTTTAAAAATTCAGTGATGAGAAGAGCTACTTTCATGATCCTGGTACCCACAACCAGGACTTTCAAACCTGCTACACCACCAAAATATTAGGAGCACTTCACAAACAGTGGGAACTGGCCCCTCCAATGGATTACCTAATCAAGACTACCACCAGGCCTCAACAAGAGATAGTTTCTTTCTATCTCTAAGATTAACATTTTTCAAATTATTATTATTATTATTATTATTTAAAGTATTACTATTATTATTATTATTATTATTATTATTAAATAGGTCTATATAAATACTAACCATAGGCAAGAAATTTATCTTTACTCCCAAAAACCGTTCACACAATGAGTTTCTGACAGTTTTTCTTTAAATTCAAAATGGAGTAATCTAGTGTTTGTGTTATTTGTACGCTCTTCTTTCTTTCTTTGTGTTTGATAAAGGCAACATCCTGAAATATTATTTTATTTGTGTTAAAATGTGTGTGTGAATACTTCTACTAGAGAAGACAAAAGAAAGGAAGATGTCACCTTTGTGCATTGGATACCTCTCTCTCCAGGTGGGCTATCTTCATCAAATTTACTCCTAGTAGTTTATTTTTCCTTTTTCTTTAGTTTTATCAATTTCCTTTGTTATAAAATTATTTAGCCATTGGGCCGCCTCGTTTTTAAACATTATCTTGAATATGATGATTTAACTTTTGTCACATCGACAACCCGTTTTCACTACTGAAACTGGTCTTATAGTTCTTTTGTGAGAACAGAACAAGGTTCAACAAACGCAAAAGAAATATTTTTAGTTAGAGAAAAACATATAATAGCACGGTTGATGATCTCACTATTTTGCAAGGTTTTTTCAAATCAATATTTGTTTAAGGATCATCGCTGTTCTTGTTCTGCCCTTTACATGTTGCTTTATTTACCATTAAATCACATAATGATCGAGGTATTTTGGCTAGCCAAGCTCACATTTCTTGTAGAGCAGCACGATCTATATTGTCTTGTTCATCTTTAATTCCAAGATTTAAAGGTGAAACACCATACATAGCCTTGACACCAACTGAATCTGACAACTGCAGTTTGAAAAATTAAAATACTTGCATCGTTATCCTCAGTATGTTTATCATAAATTTCATTGCTAGTTACATCCATTTCCTGACCACAATTAAAATGCTTATTCTCTGGACTATTTGGACACTGAAATTTGATTTTTTTTTTTTAGTAAAAGTTCTCATAAACTTTTTGAAGCTTGTAGTCATCTTTCTTCCCTCTTCTTCTGAAAATGGGCACCAGTGAGTTTACTTTATTTCATTGTTACATTACATTTACCTTAAAAAAAACACAATAAATAAGAATAATTAACTTTTAGTTTAGTCAACAGGCACCGTCAGCATATTGTAAGATTGAGGGGAAAAAAATTCAAGCTCAAGATAGTGAACGTAACCTTCGAAATGCCATTCAATTTTGTGTTTGCTATAGTGATGGCTAGTGAGAGAATGCGTGATTCCTCACAGGATAAATGAAAACAGGTATCCATTATTATAGATTAATTGTATATTTATTTATGTTAATAAGAAAAAAAAATTAATTTTTCTTTAATATCGAAATGAAGTTCCTAATAATAGATTGTTTCAACGAAATCATGTTTTAAGTTAACAAAAGATATATAATTTTTAATCCTACACTCATATTCCCCCTTAACCCACACCCTCTTATAGCACTTGGGGTGGTGTCTCCCTTCACACCCCCCCCCCCCCAGCTACGCGACTAGCAATATGCTTTCACTATTTTGATCCAACCTAACATTGAGGAAATGCAATGTTCTTTTTTTACCATTATGTTTCTATAGCAACATATATTATTTCGTTTTACATATCTTACAAGTTATTAGTATAATTTAGAAAAAAGTAGTGAGAAAGTCTGTGTGGTGCATCGTAGCATGTATTTTATATAGTAATAGTAATCAGTTTATTTTCTATTAATTTGATATATGCTAGTAGATTAATTTTAAATGAGTGAAATATTTTTGAGTAGCTTAGCTTACTTCACTAAAACGAAGTTTGGTCATCCTATTTAGTCTTCTTTGGTAGTGGGGTGGGTAATTAGCCTTTGCTTCAAGAGATGAGACTGGATTAGTTTGGAACAAGGTCAAAGGTATGGTGATAGTTACTACTCTACAATTTCTAAAAAATGCTTAAATTTAGTAGAATATTGAAGTTGTTTTAATCTACTGTTTACATTAGTATTTTATACAACACTATATATACTAATACATTGGTTATAATGTAGAAAACACTAAATTTAAACAGCTGAAAATCTAATTATATGGCATAGCATAAAAGTTTATGCTTTTGTCCATATCAAAAAAGACAAACATTCTAAGAAGCTTTTATTGAGAGTAAAGATGCACTTAGAAATAATATAAATACCATTGAAGCATTGTTCAATAAGCAGAAATATATCCAAGTATCAGTCTTGCAACACAAACTCTGATGGTAAATAGTTATAACAATTTGTATTCATATTGCTATCATATCATTAGTAATAAATAAAATGATAGGATATTAGGAAAATGGTAGAACACAAATAAAAGAAAAAACACTAACACATATTTACACACACATCAATATTTCGATGCTATTATAGCATCTTCCTCAGGAAGTAGTGGTAGATGCTAGGTGGTTGTGGAAAATATATGGCTTGAATAAAAAACTGACCCATACCACAGGCTAGAAACAGTAATGGATGTAAAAAAAGATATATATATATATATATATATATATATATATATATATATATATAATATATAGTATATATATATATATATGAAATGAAATGATAATGTATAAAAATAAGGCACAAATAAAAGTATAAACACTTAACACATATTTCGATGCTCTTATTGCATATTCCACAGGAAGTACTAGTAAGACTGAACTTATTACTATAAGAGCATCGAAATATTGGAGTGAGTGTAAACATGTGTTAGTGTTTTTACTTTTATTTGAGCTTTGTTCTTTTACAATTCTATCATTTTATTTATTACACATTATATTATATGTTGCTTAATGTACTTTATTTCGCACATAATATTAGAGGTAGGCAATTATATTGTAATTAACATTTGAACTAAGGTTAGATTTTTTTTTTGCGTGTAGCCCGAATGGGAAGATGCAGTGCTAAGTATTATTAATATTATTAGAATCTTTTTTTTGTCTGGATTGCGTCTTACTACCCATATAGGCTATTCACAAATACACACGTCATGGGAATGAGGAAAGTATAATTTATAGGTATTATGGCTGCATAAGCAGGGAGTAAATGTAGTACATCTGACCAGAATTTAAACCTCTAAGCCATTGTCAAATCTTAAACTGTGTGACCCCCTATGTGGGTTACAACATTTTTTATATATCCTTACCTTAAAAAAATTGATTTGTTTGGAATGTGTAAAACAGGGAATCAAACCAGAACCAGAACCAATAAAATTAACAGCTATTTTTAAGGAACTAGAAGTGAAACGGAAACCAAAAAAGTGCTAGGAACCAGAACAGTAATTGATATACATTTTTAGGTTAATAAAGGTTCTTATAGAGTCTAACTTTTAACTCTTTCACTGTGGTGCTTGCATTTATGCACAGTGTGCTATGTGTCAATTTACACAGAGCTAGCGTTATTGCGAGCTCAAACTTCCTGCCATTGCAGGAATCGTAAACAAGTTAACTAATGACATTTGTTGAAAGTAATGTGAAGTGTTTGCTCTTATAAGTTCTATGTTTATGGCTTTGTCTAACAGATAAAACTTGGCAGATGAAGATGTAACAAGACTTTTAATTGCTGATTCTGATTCGGAGTGGAAATTTAGTGATTTTAATGATAAATTCAAGTGACGTTTCAAGTAGTGAGTGTGATGAGGTACAAGAAAAAGAAATTGAAACACCATCAGCTTCATGGAGCCTCATGTTGATTTAGTCCTGGGAAATTCACCGCAGTCAAAAGCAAAATTAATTGGTGACATTGCAGGATTTAACACTTAATTTTCAAAACATTTTCCTGGGTCAGTATTTATCCACAAAGCAGAACAAACTGAGGTATTCTCTAAACAGTTTCTTGACAAACGCATGAATTTCCTCCATATTATAGATTTAATACTTGGAATGGTTGTAATGCAGAAGACATTCAGGCAATGGTTGTCCTTGAAATTGGAATAGGGATGTGTAAAAAAAATCTCCTGAAGAATATTTCAATGTGTCACATTGGCTAATAACACACCAAATTATTGCTTTGCTATGCCAAGGGACAAGTACTTCCTGTTACGTTTTTTTTATATTTTAATAATAATGAGGAATAGCTTGTACTAGGTAGCCCTATTTATGACCTAATCTTCAACATTATCTCTTTAATAGAAATTGTAATGAATACTTACCTTGAACACTTCTCCCCTGGTTCACAACTGTCAGTTGACGAAACCATGCTCCGTTTCAAGGGTAGACTATGTATGGCTCAAGCAATATCTGCCATCAAAAGCTTCAGCCAAGTGGGGTGTCAAATTTTTGTCTCATTGTGACATTAAAACTGGGTTCCTTTGTAAATTTGATGTGTAACAGGTCAATTTAAGTATCCAGTAGATAATATTAAGCAATTAGGGGAAAGGGTTATTTTGAACCTCACTAAAGGGTTTGAAAAAAAGGATACATTATAGGGCCTATATTGTGATAGCTTTTATTTCAAGTCCTGCTTTTATTCACAGACTAAAAACAAGGGACATGCTGCACGTGGAACTGTGAGGTCAAACAAAAAAGGCCTTCCTATTGAAATGAGGCCACAATCATGTAAAATGAAAAAGGGTGATGAACCAACATTTTGGGTGAATGCCAATCAAAGTATAATGACCTGTACTTGGCAAGATACCGGGAGAGTGAGCCTTCTCTCTACGGTACATTATACCGACACTGAATTAGTGCAAGTACATTCTAAGAAAGGAGGGAGAAGATGGCTTCCACACTTTGGATAAGACCAAATTGGTGGTCCATTACAGTAAATTTATGAATGGTATAGACAAATTCAACCAGATGTCAATAAACTACAGGTATATCCCACAAAAACATAAAGTGTTACCGTCTTCTTTGATATTTTTTGGTCAAGACCGCCACTGTCAATGGACGAATCACTTATATTATGGCAGGGCTGTTGCTAAATTACAACCGAGTGTGAGTGTCTGCTAAAAGAGGAAGAAAATCAGACTCTTTACCAGAAGCACGATTGAGTGAACAGCACTTAATTCAACAGTTTGAAGAAAAGTCTCGCAGACCTGAGTGTTGTGTTTGCTCTTTGAGTTTATCAGAGTGCAAAGACTGTAAGAGGAAGCAGACATAATTCTACTGTTCAGCATGTCCGGGAAAACCAGCCTTATGTGTCATTCCTTGTTTTGAAATATTTCACACCATAGGGACTACAAAATGGTGTGTAATTGTTAGAGATTGTTAGGGTAATTTCCCAGTAAAATGTAGTGTTTTTATTTTTATGATGTTTTGAAAAAATCTAAACAAAAGAGTTGTTTTAATATATTAAATTTAAATAAAAAATGTAAGCAAAAGAGTTTTTTAATATTTGAAAATAAAAATCTCAATTCAATTATGCAGCCAAAGATATAACACAGCGAAAGAATTACTAAAAAAAATAATTTATAGTTCCATTTTATGCCCTTATTTCTAAAACATTATTTTATTTATAAAATAGAGTTTCCCCTTTAATCAGGAATTTTTATGAGTAATAATCATTTAAAAATGAAAGATATTAAGTAACAGAACTATTACTACACATTAACCTAAATTTATTAAGTGATAAGAACTTAATTTACTACATAATTTTTATTTAATTTGATTGATTTAATTTTGTTAATTCATAAACTACATACATTAAATTGCATGGAAAACAAAAAAAACATTTTTTTGCAAATAAGAGAATATTAAAAGAATGGGAAGGGTAGAAGGTATACCTACTATTTTTGCATACATTAATGGGGTAACAAGGGGGATAAGGGTTTACCACTTAATTTTTTATGTCTGGTATTTTGGCACATTATTATTATTATTATATTATACATCGTGGGGAGGGTTTTATACAGAATACAACTAGGACACACATTATCAGAATCACCCAGGTTGATGGCCCTGCTGAGAACACAGCAGTTCAGTGATACATTTTTATTTCTAGCCACCCCCTCTTCCCATCAAAATCAATTCTCCCCTTTCATACATTGTCCAGAACAACATTTCATAAGTTAATGTCTTTGTCCTCCTCGCAGGAAGAAATGTTTAACCACAACAGGACAGAACTTTACCACCCCCTTATGGAAACAAACCTCAGGTATAAGTCATTCACGAGCTAAGTTTACCTGGATGACAGCTCAAAATGTTACTAGAAATAATCCTAATATATCACTACGCCAACAGCTGACATCTATCACTTTGGATGTCTGTAATGAGAACAGATTGTAATATATTAATGTGATAGTTAACCACAGTAATTTAGGCCAATATTATTTATATATTTATTTGAGGTAGGACACAAAGTTTATTTATAGTTTTATTCCAAATTAAAAAAAAATTAACACCACTTTCACAAAAACTTCTAACGAACATATCTTTGAAATGCTGACTAACGAATCTAAGCCATATGATTGAACATGATAGAAACAAGTTTTTTACAATGATGCAGACACGCAGTTGATGAAAATATTTTATTCAGTTAAATATTTCAAAATATGATAAATAATCATAAAATCATTTATTGTATGTAAAAAAATGACAACAATTT
>JBCFYV010008382.1:0-10153 GCA_039000515.1 Timema cristinae | reverse complement strand
ATATATTTATAAATCTTTAAAACTTTTTTTTTAATTTTTAAAAAATGATAAATAAGGGAAATTTTACAGAAAAATAATAATTCTTTTTCAATTCTTTAAACATGTTTTTCCCCAAAACTATTTGGATGCATAAATTGTCAAAAAACTTACCCGGGAAAGGTGAACATTGGTCTGTGATCTTAAAGGGTTTAAAATTGAAACATCGACGGCTGATGGGGGAAAAGTCAATCTTGCACTTGGCAAGTATATCTTCATTCTAAAGCCCCCCAGTACCCAAGTGTATCGGTGTCGTATGTGGGAATGATAGTTACCTCTAAAATTTAAATTAAAAAGTATTAGGTTAACATGTAAAAAACCAATTTAAAATTTCATAGAGCAATTTTTTTTTTTTTTTAAATTGCCTAGAAAAAATCAAATTGGTTAAAAATTTAGTATAAAATTTTTCCATAAATTTTTTAAAAATTAATTTAAATTTGCATGTATTTAGAGCAATTTAATAAAAGACTAGGAAAAAATTTAAAGTAAAAAAAATTAAAAAAGTTCAATAAAAAAATTTAAAATTTTTTCATAATTTAATTTAATATACAAATTGTACAAAAAAATTTGGGAAAAAATTATATAGATTTTTAAATAATTTTATTTTTTTAGGGACTACTGTAAACAATTTTAAAACTACTATTTTAGTAAAAACCCCGTGGGGGGCCGTGGGTTTAAAGGCAATGAAGCTTGCATTACACTTAATTCCTTTGACATGTGTTTTGAAAATTTTAGTTTGTCACATTTCTCCCATGTAATGTTAATGCATTTTTCCCAAAGTCCCCTTATAACCCCTAGAAATTACAAATTAAAAAACTTAAAAATTAATGTAATGTTTAGAAATGTGAGTGATTAGGTTTTAAAACCACCGAGTTCTTTATTTCCCCAGTTTGTTTGGCCTTAGTGGGCATTATAAACCTCTCTGTGGGATCTGTGCCCTGAAACTAATACCTTGCACGAACTTTCTTAAAGAATTTCTAACGTGTAGAAAGCATTCCCATGATGGGGAACATATGTTAGTCCACGTAAATTGGATTTTCCAGGAAAACTTAGCATTGCGGCTGTATCCTTATTTATTGATGATTTTTTCCCTTTCCGCTTGCTTCATGGCGACTGGGGGGCCGTTTTTTGTTTATTATTTCTTTGTGCTGAGTTTGCTTTTTGTTTTTTTGTTCCTAAAAAATGGTTTTCTTAAACTGCATGGGGCTTTTTTCCTTCTTGGGCGTACCCTTATTTGTCTGAGCAACAATTTCACCTGATGTGTTTGTGTCTTTGGTTGGTGGGGAGCTGGAGCTGGAAGACCAAGTGGCTTACCCAACTCTCGATTGGGTCTTTCTTATCATCGGATTTCCCTGTGGTAGCTAAGTCAAACCCGTGTGGTGGTTCAGTTAAAGCTTGCCCAGATGTCAATGCTGATGATGAAGCAAACTGGTGATGAAAACATTGGTCATGCTCAATACACTTGTTGTAATATCGTCCTTCATAACATCTTTACTAAATTAATAATTTCTTGGTGAAAACTAGAAGACATCTTGTCATCAGAAGGAAAAATACTTGTTTCCCTATTACCGTTGTGCTTTCCATTCACTTCCAGGTTTTTGTTTGTAAGGTCTTTGTGTGACTTACTTACAGTAATTACCTCAAAATCATCTGCATGCTTATGCCCATTCAATCCTGTAGAGGAGTGTTCATATTTGTATGTATGACTAGGAGAAGATTTTGTCTCAATATGATAGCTTACTGTGGATGTTTGCTGGTGCCAAATCCTCCCCTCTTGTCAAACGATGTTCACGAAGAGCTCGTTCAAATTCCAGATTTTCTTCATTACTAGGATCTTATCCCCGGGAAAGTGAAGTATTTGTAGGTAGTATTTTCGTAGTTTTAGTGGTAGTTCCTATTTTATCTTTTCCAAATCCTGCTGCGAAAGAAGAAACGGTAGTTTCTGTGCTTGTAGTATTTTGATCTTCAGTCAAATGTGTATCGTATGTTTCTCCAATGGTTGGCTTAGTGGCTCAGGTGGAAGATTCCCATAAAGAGAGCTTGTCATATCAAAGTCTGAACATTTCTTTTGTAAGTCTACCGCCTCTACATAGTTTTCTTCATGAAAGCTTTCCATCATAAGGTCGCTTGAACTTTTAGTCTTTATGTCTAATACTTGGGGTTCACTAATTTCATGTTCATACTGAAGAGGAGAATGTGCAAGCTGGGAAAAATACTCAGAGGGGATCCAACTCTTTCCCCATCCTCGTCTTCATCACTAACTGGACGACCTTCAATACTCTCTCCCCAAATATGAGTTGGTGCTCTAGAAGCCTGTCCACTGCTAACATCACTATAGGTGTCATGGGCCTCCAAGTCTAGTTCTCGATCACTTAATGCATCCGAACCAGGAGTAACCACTTCGGCCAATGTCACTACTCTCTTTCTTTATAGTTATGATTGTTGTTGAATCTCCTTTATCAATAGACTCTTCTAAGTCTCTAGTCTCTTTCGTTGCTTTGGTAACAACAGTTTCAATTACACCGTCTTTGTCTCTTATCACAGTTTTTTCCTCAACTACAGTGTTAACATGTTCATCTTTATCTTTCAAGTCAATTAAAGAACTGTCAACGCCACTAATCTCATTAATCACCTTTTCAACAGTACTAATATCTAAAGGCGTACTTTTCCTTCCTTTGAAATAGCAAAGAAATGTCTTCTTTGTGGCTTCAGTATCCTCAAGCCTAGGTAGTGATTTGTTTTGTTCATAATGTTGATCATATTCGTTCTTAACTTCAGTTTGTTGCTCAACAATTTCACCATCTTCATAAGTGTTTTTTGTTACAACTGTATGGCCCACTTCATCACCAAGAGAGGTTTCCTTAGTTATGGTAACGGTCTTAATTTCACCATCTCCCGATATTGTCTTTGTTACAGTTGTTATTGTTTTGCTTGTTGAGGGTTTTGTCACTGTATGTCTGCCTGAACTTTTATTGTATACTTCTTCGCCATCTTCTAAACTTTTTAATGCTGTTGTGTATGTTTTTGTGTGGACTGTTGATGTTTTAGAAGATTCTGGAATGCTCCCACTAGCAACGGACTCTTGACTGCTGTAACGGACGTCAGCGTCTTCGTCTTCCAAATTTTTAATCGACTTCATGTATGTTGTAGTAGTTTGAAATGTGTTTGGAGAACCAACAACATCCTCATGACTATCATATATATCTGACTTTTGACTAAGTGATTGTATATCATCACTTTCATCACTCAAAGTTTTTGTCACAGTTATGTGCGTAGTTCGTATTGCTTTCATTGGTGACATTATGTAGTTCCTACCGCCGTAGATATTTCTGTTACATAATCTTGAACAATGTCTTCATCGGAATCATAGTCTCTCTGGCCGAAGTTTTGTTTGAAACAGCCTTACCAACACTGTTATTGTCATCTTTATATAAAATATATTTATTGTCTATTTGTCACTAGAATAAAGTCATTTGTTTTGGTGTTTTTTACCATTTAACCAAAACTGTTTTTTTTCAACGTAACCTTTTGTGTTTTTCATGATCATGTTGAATTTTTGTATGAAACTCAACTTTAATGTACTTGAAGGATGTTTGATCGGTTTTTTCTGGAGTTTTAATATTATTCTATTGCGATCTTGGTCATGAGAGGAAGTGCTTACAAATGTATCTGTCTCAGGTTTGGAAGTATATGTTATGCTACCGGACTCACACACTTCTGTTTCCACTCCTCCATCCTCACTACTTGCAGTCACAACCATCCGCCTCACAGTAGCTGCATTTGGGGCGTCTTGACGACCTATGTCTAAGTTGGAAGAAGTTTCAACATAAGTCGTATGTTCTGTCGAGACTACACCATGTGGCTCATGGGAAATTATATCCTTTTCTTCTAATTTCCCGCCAATGTCTGGAACGGTGGCTATTGTTGATGTAATGTCAGACGTATCACTGTCTGACACACCAGATGATTTTCTTTCTGGAGTTTTTGTTTCATGTAAATCAGTTGGTAACAACGTTTCAGTGACAACATCAATTGGAGTAAGCTTCCCTTCAGTTAATTTTGGTGCTATCACCTTTGTAGATGTATCAGTGATTTGTTCATCTGAAGTTATTTCTGATTTTTCTAAGATAGATTTTTGTTTAGAATCCATAATTTCACTTTCAGATACTTTAGTTTCTTGTGCTTCAGCAATTTCTAAAGGCAAAACCATTTCTTCATTTTTAAATACAACTGTGTTAGTGAATGTTAGGTCTTTGTCTACTTTACTTTCGCTATCATATTCAGATTTCTCAGATTTTTGTTGAGTTGAACTTGTTTCCGTATGAGATGTTTTATCATCAACAAGTTGTGACAACTTTAACTCTACCTCGGTTATCTTTTCAACTGCATTAGCTTTTAAATTTACTTCAACACATGTTGTTATTGTATCATCAAAATCGGATTTTGTTGATGGCTCTTTAATATGTACTTCTTTGTCACCAAGTAGTCCCTCAACATTTACCATTTCTTCTAGCTTACCTTCTGCCTTTGTCAATATTTCTTCGACTTTTGTTGAAAGTTTGCTAATATCTACAGATGTTTTTCTAAGTCTATCCAAATCATCTAACAAGCTTGCTTCTCCCAGTTCATGATGCGTAAAATCAGTTTCTCGTGATTCTGTTGACCTAGGTGTGGATGTTCCCGATTCAAATTTTACGTCCTTGAGATGTTCAGCTAAGTCGATCGACTTAGGTGTAGAGGTTCCTGAATCTAATCTCTCTTCAAATGAGGCCCTAATCAAATCAGTAGCTTTATTTGTATATATATCTGATTCAAGTCTGACTTCTCTTGAATTGTCTGATCTAGGTGTGGACGTTCTTGATTCTAATTTAGCATTATTTGTTAAGTTGTCTATATCTGTAGATCTAGGCGTGGAAGTTCCTGATTTGTGTTCAGTGAGATGATCGCCCGGATGAATAGATCTAGGTGTAGAAGTACGAGACTCTGACTTGATTTCTTGAGTTACCTTGATATGGTCAGTTGATTCTGGAGTGGAAGCCCTTGATTCCAATTTAACGTCCTTTACACGTTCTTCTAGTACAATAGATCTAGCGGTTGATTTAGCTGACTCTAACTTCACTTCGTGTGTAAGCTTATCAATTGATTTAGGGGTTGACGTTCGTGTTTCATATTTGTCTTCATCTGAAAACTCACCGAGTTTCGTAGAGCCAGGAGTAGATGTTCGTGACTCTAACTTCACTTCATGTGTTAGATTATCAATTGATTTAGGGGTTGACGTTCTTGATTCATGTTTGTCTTCATCTGAAGGCTCACCGAGTTTTGTAGAGCCAGGAGTAGATGTTCGTGACTCTAACTTCACTTCATGTGTTAGCTTATCAATTGATTTAGGGCTTGACGTTCTTGAGTCATGTTTGTCTTCATCTGAAGGCTCACGAGTTTTGTAGAGCAGGAGTAGATGTTTGTGACTCTAACTTCACTTCGTGTGTTAGCTTATCAATTGATTTAGGGGTTGACGTTCTGATTCATGTTTGTCTCATCTGAAGGCTCACCAAGTTTCTTAGAGTCAGGAGTAGATGTTCTTGACTCTAACTTCACTTCGTGTGTTAGCTTATCAATTGATTTAGGGGTTGAAGTTCTTGATTCATTTTGTCTTCATCTGAAGGCTCACCAGAGTTTTTAGAGCAGGAGTAGATGTTCGTGACTCTAACTTCACTTCTGTGTTAGCTTATCAATTGATTTAGGGGTTGACGTTCTTGATTCATGTTTGTCTTCATCTGAAGGCTCACCAAGTTTTTAGAGCAGGAGTAGATGTTCGTGACTCTAACTTCACTTCATGTGTTTAGCTTATCAATTGATTTAGGGTTGACGTTCTTGAGTCATGTTTGTCTTCATCTGAAGGCTCACCAAGTTTTGAGAGTCAGGAGTAGATGTTCGTGACTCTAATTCACTTCGGTGTTATTACTTATCAATTGATTTAGGGCTTGACGTTCTTGATTCATGTTTGTCTTCATCTGAAGGCTCACCAAGTTTTGAGAGCAGGAGTAGATGTTCGTGACTCTAACTTACTTCATGTGTTAGCTCATCAATTGTTTTAGGGCTTGACGTTCTTGAGTCATGTTTGTCTTCATCTGAAGGCTCACCAAGTTTTGTAGAGTCAGGAGTAGATGTTCTTGTGTCTAACTTCACTTCGTGTGTTAGCTTATCAATTGATTTAGGGGTTGAAGTTCTTGATTCATGTTTGTCTTCATCTGAAGGCTCACCAAGTTTTGCAGGGTCAGGAGTAGATGTTCTTGAGTCTAACTTAACTTCGTGTGTTAGCTTATCAATTGATTTAGGGGTTGAAGTTCTTGATTCATGTTTGTCTTCATCTGAAGGCTCACCAAGTTTCTTAGAGTCAGGAGTAGATGTTCTTGACTTTAATGTAAGTTCGTCTGTAAGTTTATCTTGTTCGGTTTGCTTAGGACTTGATGCCTTTAATTTTAATTCTGTTCCTTGAGTTTTTTCAGAACTAGGCGTAATATTCCCTGATTCAATTACTACGTCTTTAACTTTACCTGATTCAACAGACTGAGGGCTTGATATTCCAGAGTCAGGTCTTATTTCTTGTATATGATGAGTTGATGCTGCTGTGAATGTCCCTGATCCAAGTTTATCTTCCAAAATATGTTTTGTTGGTGAAAGTGATATGTCTAGTTCTTTTGCATTTTCAAATGGTGTCTTAGGAGGTGAAATATCTCCATTTAGATCTCCAGTGAGCATTGGAGATATTTTATCCCGACTTTCTGGAGATTTAGACTTAATTTCTTCCAGTTGTTTAGGTTCTTTATCAAGATGTGGTATTTGTTTATTTATAAACTTGGACCTTTCCATTTGTTCTTGTTGTAATTGTCTGTCCACGCGATTAGTTGAATCTACATCTTTGGCTCTGTCCTCTTTTCTTTCAAGAAATTTATAGTCTCCAGGTGAAGGTGGAGCAGAATCTGGGGTTACTGTAACATATTCAGGAAGTGCAGCTGCTGCTAATTTTCCATAGACAGGTTCCTCTTCAAGGCCAGAATCTATATATTCACTTCCGACATAATCATCATCCTCTTCTATGTCTCCTTCATAATCTTTACCTAAATCATCATCTACATCATGCTCTCTACGCTCTGATTCAATATGGAAACCCTTGAATTCACTTAATTTGGTTTTATTCTCGGGTGACAACTCAACTGCTTCATTTGATGGTTTGATTTCAGTGGCTAAGCCAACTTTAAGATCAATGTCAAATTCCTCTGCATCTAAAGGTTTCTCTTCGACTAATATTGGTTCAAACGCTTTGTTTAATTTGGTCAAGTCTTCACTTTCATTATCAAGGGGTTCTTTCGTAAGCGTATCAAGATTGACATTTGTATGTTCATTCACAATAGGTTTTTCATTTGTAAAGTCAGCTTTTATGGCACTAACCTTTTCAAGTACTGATTCTTCTATTTCATTAGTTTCTTTTTTAACGTCACTTATGAAATGAGAATCTGAAACTATGTTTGCCACTCGTTCATCAAGTTTTTTACTTATTTCCGAAGATGATTGATCTTGTTGAAGTTTTTCAATAATCTCAAGGTAAGCTGCAGAAATAGCACAAGGGGTTTCTTCCTTTTCTTTTACTTCATCTAACATTTCATTTGTTTGAGATTTATTATTGATATCGTCTGTTAATATTTCTTTGCTTCTTGATAGCAAAGAATCTTTTACAAGTGTTTCTTTTTCAATTGTTGTGTCAATATCCAGTCTCGATGTTATATCTTTTACTGGTGAATCTTGAAGTGAATCTTCCAAGATTTGTTCCTCGTTGTATTTGTCATTGAATTCTATTGATGTAGTATCACTAATATGCACAGGCTTATCATCCTCAACATCTTTATTCTTAAGCTCCGAGGATGATTTTAATTCATCAGTTTCTAAAATGGTTTCATCTTTTGTGTCTATACATGTTTGTTGTTTATCATCCATTAGACAGGTTTCACCAATTGGCTTGGAAGATGGTTCTGGCTTGACAAGCTTTGAAATTGTCTCCTCTTGTGGTTCTGTGATTGATTTGAGCTTATAGGTTTTGGAAACGTCCTCACTTTTGGTCTCTTCAGTGTGTTCATGAATGTCAGTTGGGGATTTAGCTTGTTCTTCTTTTGTATTTATAATTTCTGACACGGTTTCTGGAATTAAATCACCATCTTTTATCCCGGTTGTTTCTAATTCTAATTTATCACTTTTATCATTTTCTTGTGGTTTATGTCTTTCTTCTATATGTTTGGTATCTTCTATCATCACAGCCTTTTCTGGAATCATATCGTCAGTCTTTTGTTTTGTTGAATCAATTTGTATATCTTTATCAGTCTTTACGAATTCAGTCTTATCTTTAATTTCTTGCTCATTGTCAAGTTGATCTTCATCCACTTGTTCAGCATAATGCAGATGAGTAAATTCTAATGGCTGTGTTGATAGTTCAGGTTTAGATTTTATGATATCTTCTTCACATTTATTTTCGTTGGAAATCGTCGCACCAGGTTTATCTTCTTGCCCATCTTTTTTTGTAACCTCATCATCTACATGAGGAAATTTTACAGATTCTGTTTTCTCCAAAATTTCACCCAGAGGCTCGGGTTTTTCTATATCAGTCTTTTCAGATTCCGACTCTGTCGTCAGTTTTTCAATTGTATATGTTTCTAATGTATCTTCTGTTTTATTATTCACACACGCTTCAGTTATGTTCCTTTCCATCTCAATAAACCGATTTGTTATGTCCTTAATTTCGTCTTTCGCTATTTTAACTTCCTTCATTGAAGAGTTTTCAAGATTATCTATGGCTTGACCATCTTCAGGACTATCAGATGTATGCCTCAAGTCCTCTGTTGTTTTTTCTGTCTTTGAATCTTCTTTAGTTCTCTCTTCCTCAACTTTTATGGTTTCAACAAAATTTTCTTTTTGGGTAAGATCTTCTGCAATTTTCTTTTCTTCAGATTCAAACTTAGTATCAAACACACCTAACACTGGTTTTTCGGATTCTTCCTTTTCGATTCCTTTGTCCTCTTTTTCTGTCTCTTGATAAATGGCTCCAGTCATTTCATAATTTGAAGCATTAACATCTTGTAACAAGTCAAGTTTGTCTTTGGCGAGCATTTTTTCTTCCACATCTTTATTATCAAGTACCACTATACCAATATTATCTAAGGATGGTGCACTACTCTCAGCTTCAGCGTGTTTCAAATGTTCAAGTCCATCCATTTTATCTGTTGCCCTTTCATCCTTTGTTTTGTCACTTTCCAATTTAAGTTGGAGGACTGCATCCTGTGAAAAGTCTTCTTTTTTATTACGCATTTTTTCATCTACAGCTGTGCCCATTTTATTTGTATCTACTTCCACTGTAGTGGGAATATCCTTTTTATCAATATGATCTTTATTTTCTTTCTGGTTGCTTTGATTTAGCTCTAAGGCAGATACCCCCTCGGTCTGTTCTGCATTTTCTATATTATCATGAGATTCTTTTTTATCTTCATCAGAAAGTTTGCCTTTAACTTCAAGTTCAAGAGAGTGCCTATCTTCAATTTCAGTCTGTTTCTTTACAAATAGCGTATCATCTTTAGATTTGGGAAATTCCCTATTGAACTCATCACCCTCATACATTCCAGGGTCAACTTCTTCATGCACTGGTAAGTCAGCGACCTCATCAGGTGTTTTGACTATATCTCTTTGATGGGCTAGAGCTTGTGGGCCACGAGTATCAAATACGCCTATATTTGACGGAATGAAAACTTGTGGTAAGGTTGTAGGTTGCTCAAGATGAGGAGCTGAAATTTTGGTGGGCTTATCTTCTTTTGTTTCTTCTTTAACATGTTTTTTCTTCTATTATTTCTTTGATTTCATCCAAAGGAATCCGTTCATCTTCTGGTAATGTTGGTGCTGTAGTAGCACCAGATTCCACAGTTGTGGAAAATTTCTCATCTGGTTGGCTTTCTTCTGCTGGGTACTTTTGGTCCACCATGTCTCTCAGTCCAGTTCCCTTTATTTCAACTCCATCATCATGTTCCTCATCCAATAATTTCTGGTCAGAGTCTCTTGTTTCATCTGTAATCTCTCGATT
>JBCFYV010008370.1:0-18857 GCA_039000515.1 Timema cristinae | reverse complement strand
AAAAACGTAAAACTCAAAAAAGGGGTTCTTTTGTGACAGTGGAAGGGGTAGTTTTAATAAATTTTTTTTAATTTCCCTTCCGCGATATTTCTGGGGGTTCCTATTATTTGTATTACGGTTTTTGATGCTTTAAAAATAACTGTTTCCGTGTTTTCGGTATACAAAAAATTGTAAAACTTCTTTTGACTCCCCGGGAAAATTGACGTTTTTGATTGTGTCACTTTTTTTCCCCCCCCAAATGGCGGTATGTCATCGTCATTTTCCCAATACAACTCAAAATTCTTCATTTTCAATTGAACTAATCTCGAACTATCATCTTCTTCGAGTTTTGGAATTCTGAATCGGTACATTAACATCAGAATACGTATATTAAAAATGGTTTTAAATTTTGGGAAAAGAAGGAGTTCTTCCACCCCGGGAAAATTTTTCTTCTCTGGATAGAAAATATTTTAAAGGGCCCAAAATTTTCATTTAAAAATGTTTATTATTTATTCTAAAAAAAACCCAGGAACTAATGATTTTTCAATAAAGATAAAGGTATTATAAATAAAAAATATGTCTTATACACTATATTAACTGTTTTTGGGAAAAAAACAGTTTCAAATTTAGCATATTTTATTAAATCAAAACTTCGAAAAGGGGACTTGAAGGGTTGGCGAATCATCCCAAAAAAATATGTTTTTCAAAAAATTACTTTTAATTTTGAAACAATAAACTCAAGTTTAAAAAAAAAAATTAGGTTTTTTAAAATTATTTACCTAGCAAAAAAAAAATTTAAAATTATAATTTTACATATTTTTTGGTGGTTTTCCCACATGTTTTCTCTTTTATTTTTTCCCAAAATCCACTCCCAAGTAAATAGGGTGCATTTACTATAAAAATGTTTTTCCCTTTCTCCTTGCACCCTAGAAAAATTTAAAACCCTAAAACATAATCATTTAAATAATTCAAAGTGTCTAAAAAATTGGAGAGGTTATTTATAAAAAAATTTCATCTTATTTGGATAAGAAGGGATTCAGTTATTTTTTGATTAAATTAATTCCTTTAAAAAATCGTTTTCTCTCCCCTCTCACACACCCCCCGAAATTTTCTCGAAAGGGAAAAAAAATACTTGGTGTCATTGATGTTAGTTGTCAGCTGATTTATTCTTTAAAGAAAAAAGTGTGGCACAGATGAAGAAGATTTTATTCCTTCCCCTCAAGCCAAAGTGAAAGTGTCCAGAGATAGTAATAGAGTTTTATGAAAATCAATATTCAGGCAGGAAAAAGAGTGAGTACTAAAAAATTTTAAACAGTTTTAACCCTCACATATTGTGGGGTGAAAAAAATTGAAATTTTTTTTAAGAAAAACCCCCCCAAAAAAATGCCCCGGTGCCCGAGAAGGCTAACCCTAAAGGGAGCGAGTTTGAATCCCCGGGCCCTTTATCGGGAAAATTTTTAGAAAGCTCCCGCGGAACGGTTAAAAAAAAGATAAAAGGCAACGGCCGTGAGGAATATGTGTTAGGGCGACGTGTAGACGGCGTTGTCAAAGCTGGAGATACCACCACCGTCTTCCAGTTCAGGGGCTGTTATTGGCACAGGTGCCCTCTCTGTTACCCTGACAGGAGCCCCCTATCAAAAATAGTCCCCACGAGACCATGGAGACGCGTTATGAAGCGACCATGGCTTGTTTGGAAAAGTTTAAGAATGCCGGCTACACGGTCGTAGAGATGTGGGAGTGCATGTTTAATGCGATGAAACGCACAGACAAGGACTCGCAGCAATTTGTACTCCAGCACGAGGTGTATACCAAGGAACCTCTCAGTCCTAGGGATGCATTTTTTGGCGGGCGTACAAATTGTATCAAGCTCTTCCACGAAGCACAACTTTCTTGTGGGGAGAAGATCAAGTACTTGGATGTGTGTTCATTGTATCCATACGTTTTCAAGTACAAAAAATACCCCGTTGTCCACCCCAAAATCCACTTGGAACCAAATTGTCCGTCTATAGATCAAGTAGAAGGCATAGCCAAAGTTACAGTGACGCCTCCGCGGGATTTATTCCTGCACGTTTTGCCTACACGGACGCACGACAAGCTAATGTTCACCTTGTGTAGGAAATGCGCGGAAGAGAAAAACCAAGGCGCGTGTCAGCACAACGACAAAAAAGATCGCTGTTTGACAGGCGTCTGGGTGATTGACGAGATCCGGAAAATCGTTGAGAAAGGCTACACCGTCGAAGCAGTACACGAAGTGTGGGAGTACAATGTATCTGTTTACGACCGTCAGACGCGTTCTGGCGGATTGTTTCACGGGTACATTGATACTTTTTTGAAAATTAAACAAGAAGCCAGCGGATGGCCAGAGTGGTGTACCTCACACAAGGAAAAGTTAGCTTATATTCAAAATTATGAGGAAAGGGAAGGGGTAAAACTCGATTTCGACTCTGTTTCTAAAAACCCTGGTCTCCGCACTCTGGCTAAACTATTTTTAAATTAACTATGGGGAAAGTTTGGGCAAAGACCCGATTTACCACACGTAGCCGTTGTCAGCGACTATCAGGGCGTCCACAAGTACCTGACGGATCCGTAAATCACCGTGGACAGCGTCATTGATGTAAATGATGAGGTTATGTTCCTCAATTATAAGGACGCGCGTGACGCGTTGCGACCTAACCCTAACACGAGTGTGGCGGTGACGTGCTACACGACTGCTATGGCTCGGTTGTACTTATACAGCATACTTGAACAATTGGGGGACCGCGTTTTGTATCATGATACAGATAGCGTTCTATTCACCGAACGCCCCGGCGATTGGAGTCCACCGACCGGAGACTTTTTATGTGACCTCACTGATGAACATCAGGATTACGGTCCGGGAAGCTACATTAGCGCCTTTGTATAAATGACAGGCCGATTCGCAACGTTTTGACCAAAGAAGTCGGAGGTTTCATGGAAATTGATAGGCGAGGCAAACACGGGAATCACAAACAGGTAGATCAATCAAAGACTCCGTAAAGAAACATATAGAAAGTATACCCCGAGTAGAGAGTCATTACACACGTGCTAATACCACTAGAGAATTCATTCCTGGCTATAAGAGTTTGGAGAACTTCATTGCGACTATTTGAAAACGCAAGATGAAAAGAATGAGCCGTCAGCCAACCTGATCATGTATTCCAGGATTTTTAATAAGGAGTACAATATTTCATTGTTTGTACCCAAGAAAGATTTGTGCAATTTGTGTGAGGATTTAAAAAATGCGCCTGATGACGTGGACCTAAAAGCGAAGTTTGATGCTCACGAAAGAGAGAAGGTTTTGAGTCGCCGAGCAAAAGAAGACGACAAACATCAAATCGATAACAAAAATTTCAACGTCTGTACATTTGATCTTCAGGCCGTGACATGCCCTACAGGCGACGTTTCAATATTTTATTATAAGTCGAAGATTAATTGTGTTTTTTTTAATGAATGTGAAGGACAGCGTGGTGCGAACGAAATAGGCACATGTTTATGGTTGTACTTACAAAAAATTGCAGCGCTACTTAACAACGAAAATTTAGAATTGACTTTTTTTTGTGAGAATTGTTCTGGACAGAATAAGAACAAATTCATCTTATCCTTATTGCTGCATGCTGTGAGAACGCTCAACATAAGAAAAATTTCTCTCAAATTTTTGATCTTTGGTCACACTCAAAACGAGGGCGACGCTGTTAATTCTGTGATTGAAAAACAAGCTAAAAAAGCCAAAAAAGCTGGACCTATTTATATTCCACAGCAGTACGCGACATTGATTAGAACAGCCAAAAAGAAAGGACGTCCTTTTACTGTGAATGAGCTAACTCATTCCGATTTTCTGGACATAAAACGATTGACAGATGAGATGAGTGGTACTAAGCTTTTGAAAGACAGTATATCGGCAATCCTCTTCAGCTTTCCAAAATCAAAGTTGTAAAATTTAAGAAACTTAAGCCTTCTTCATTCAGCTTAAAATACTCTTATGACCAAATTGATTTTTTTGAGGTTGAAATTAAAGCTAGAGGTGATAAACAGTATTCTACTTTACATAAGGCGTATTAAAAAAAATCCCATTGAATGAACGAAAAAACAAGACTGCTTGTCTCTGCTTGATTCCAAACACATACCACAAAGTTATGCTTCTTCTTTTTCTTCCTTATATGGTTCGTGATAGTGTCTCTAATTTGAGAAAAAAGTAAATCATTATTTTCATAACTTCCTTATTTTTGTACTTCCATTTGAAAATGGTGACTTAAAGACGGATTTCTGTGATTTTACAACATTTCTTTGATCTCATTTATAGATAAATAATTTGTTGTTCTTACCTACAATTAAAACTCAAAGAAAATTGTGATTCATCTAGTTAATTTTTGTGATGTATTGGCGCCAATGACTGTTTTTGTAAACTATTTTTGTAGGTTAACCAAATTTGGCCTTTTGTAACTGAGAGTGATAACGTTTACATCAAATGTAACGAAATTTTCGTGGTTAAAGAATAAATAAATATTTTTTTTTCAGCAAAGTGCAGTTTATTGCTTTTGAATTTCCTCAAAAACCCAACATTATTTTCGTAAAGATTACCATATGTGGAAAATTCAACACAGGGCTGTGTGTGCAAGTAGTTTTGTCTGATACTATTCCTAGGTAGACGTGAAATCAGAAGAATATGGAGCAAGAAAAACGTCACAACTCAAAGAGGGGTTACATTTGTGACAGTGGAAGGGGTAGTTTTAATCAATTTTTTTAACTTCCTTCACGCGATAGTTCTGAGGGTTCCTATTATTTGTATTACGGTTTATTGATGCTCTAAAACATAACTGCTTCCGTGTTTTCGGCTATACAAAAAATTGTAAAACTTCTTTTGACTCTCCTGGAAAATTTGACGTTTTTGATTGTGTCACTTTTCTTCCCCATGAGCGGTATGTCATCGTCACTTTCCAATACAACTCAAAATTCTTCATTTTCAATTGAACTAATCTCGCAACTATCATCTTCTTCAGAGCTTTGGAATTCTGAATCGGTACATTCAACATCAGAATACGTATATCTAATAATGGTATCAATTGGGTAAAGAAGGAGTTCTTCCACACCGGAAATGTCTTCTCTGTGATAGAAAATATATTAAGGCCTAAATTATCATTTCAAAATGTTTATTATTTATTCTAATAAAAACCAGGCAACTAATGATTTTTCAATAAAGATAAAGCGTATTATAAATATAAATATGTCTTATACACATATATTAACTGTAATTGAACAAAACAGATTTCAAAGTTAGCATATTTTATATAAATCTAAACTTCGATAAGGACTTGAAGCGGTTGGCGAATCATGCCAAAAATATGTATTCAAAAAATTACTATAAACTTGCAACAATAAACTCAAGTTTACAAAAAAACTAGGTTTATTAATTATTTACCTAGACAAATAAAAAATATATATAATTTTACATATTTTTGGTGGCTTTCCACATGTGTTCTCTTTCTATAGTTTTCCAATCCACTCTCCAAGTAAATAGGGTGCATTTACTATAAAAATGTGTTTCCTTCTCCTTGCACCCTAGAATAACTCAAACCTCAAAACATAATCACTAAATAATTCAAAGTGTCTAAAAATATTGGAGAGCGATTATTTATAAATAAGTTTCATCTTATTTGGATAAGAATGATTCAGTTATTTTTTGATTAAATTAATTCCATTAAAAATCGTTTTCTCTCTCTCTCACACACACACCCGCAATCTCGCAACGGAAAAAATACTTGGTGTCATTGATGTTAGTAGTCAGCTGATCATTCTAATGAAATAGTGTGGCACAGATGAAGAAGATTTGATTCCTTCACATCATGCTAATGTGAAGTGTCCAGAGATAGTAATAGAGTTTTATGAAAATCACATATTCAGGCAGGAAAATGAGTGAGTACTAAAAATTTAAGCAGTTTTACCATCATCACTACTCTGTGGGATGAATAAACATTGAAACTTTTACCAAGCAATACCCCCTAAAAGAATCGCTCGGTGCCAGAGAAGGCTAACCCTAAGGTAGCGAGTTTGAATCCCGGCCTGTCATCGGAAAGTTTTTAGAAAGCTCCCGCGAACGGTAAAACAAGATAAAGGCAACGGCCGTGAGGAATATGTGTTAGGGCGACGTGTAGACGGCGTTGTCAAAGCTGGAGATACCACCACCGTCTTCCAGTTCAGGGGCTGTTATTGGCACAGGTGCCCTCTCTGTTACCCTGACAGGAGCCCCCTATCAAAAATAGTCCCCACGAGACCATGGAGACGCGTTATGAAGCGACCATGGCTTGTTTGGAAAAGTTTAAGAATGCCGGCTACACGGTCGTAGAGATGTGGGAGTGCATGTTTAATGCGATGAAACGCACAGACAAGGACTCGCAGCAATTTGTACTCCAGCACGAGGTGTATACCAAGGAACCTCTCAGTCCTAGGGATGCATTTTTTGGCGGGCGTACAAATTGTATCAAGCTCTTCCACGAAGCACAACTTTCTTGTGGGGAGAAGATCAAGTACTTGGATGTGTGTTCATTGTATCCATACGTTTTCAAGTACAAAAAATACCCCGTTGTCCACCCCAAAATCCACTTGGAACCAAATTGTCCGTCTATAGATCAAGTAGAAGGCATAGCCAAAGTTACAGTGACGCCTCCGCGGGATTTATTCCTGCACGTTTTGCCTACACGGACGCACGACAAGCTAATGTTCACCTTGTGTAGGAAATGCGCGGAAGAGAAAAACCAAGGCGCGTGTCAGCACAACGACAAAAAAGATCGCTGTTTGACAGGCGTCTGGGTGATTGACGAGATCCGGAAAATCGTTGAGAAAGGCTACACCGTCGAAGCAGTACACGAAGTGTGGGAGTACAATGTATCTGTTTACGACCGTCAGACGCGTTCTGGCGGATTGTTTCACGGGTACATTGATACTTTTTTGAAAATTAAACAAGAAGCCAGCGGATGGCCAGATGGTGTACCTCACACAAGGAAAAGTTAGCTTATATTCAAAATTATGAGGAAAGGGAAGGGGTAAAACTCGATTTCGACTCTGTTTCTAAAAACCCTGGTCTCCGCACTCGGCTAAACTATTTTTAAATTAACTATGGGGAAAGTTTGGGCAAAGACCCGATTTACCACACGTAGCCGTTGTCAGCGACTATCAGGGCGTCCACAAGTACCTGACGGATCCGTAAATCACCGTGGACAGCGTCATTGATGTAAATGATGAGGTTATGTTCCTCAATTATAAGGACGCGCGTGACGCGTTGCGACCTAACCCTAACACGAGTGTGGCGGTGACGTGCTACACGACTGCTATGGCTCGGTTGTACTTATACAGCATACTTGAACAATTGGGGGACCGCGTTTTGTATCATGATACAGATAGCGTTCTATTCACCGAACGCCCCGGCGATTGGAGTCCACCGACCGGAGACTTTTTATGTGACCTCACTGATGAACATCAGGATTACGGTCCGGGAAGCTACATTAGCGCCTTTGTATAAATGACAGGCCGATTCGCAACGTTTTGACCAAAGAAGTCGGAGGTTTCATGGAAATTGATAGGCGAGGCAAACACGGGAATCACAAACAGGTAGATCAATCAAAGACTCCGTAAAGAAACATATAGAAAGTATACCCCGAGTAGAGAGTCATTACACACGTGCTAATACCACTAGAGAATTCATTCCTGGCTATAAGAGTTTGGAGAACTTCATTGCGACTATTTGAAAACGCAAGATGAAAAGAATGAGCCGTCAGCCAACCTGATCATGTATTCCAGGATTTTTAATAAGGAGTACAATATTTCATTGTTTGTACCCAAGAAAGATTTGTGCAATTTGTGTGAGGATTTAAAAAATGCGCCTGATGACGTGGACCTAAAAGCGAAGTTTGATGCTCACGAAAGAGAGAAGGTTTTGAGTCGCCGAGCAAAAGAAGACGACAAACATCAAATCGATAACAAAAATTTCAACGTCTGTACATTTGATCTTCAGGCCGTGACATGCCCTACAGGCGACGTTTCAATATTTTATTATAAGTCGAAGATTAATTGTGTTTTTTTTTAATGAATGTGAAGGACAGCGTGGTGCGAACGAAATAGGCACATGTTTATGGTTGTACTTACAAAAAATTGCAGCGCTACTTAACAACGAAAATTTAGAATTGACTTTTTTTTTGTGAGAATTGTTCTGGACAGAATAAGAACAAATTCATCTTATCCTTATTGCTGCATGCTGTGAGAACGCTCAACATAAGAAAAATTTCTCTCAAATTTTTGATCTTTGGTCACACTCAAAACGAGGGCGACGCTGTTAATTCTGTGATTGAAAAACAAGCTAAAAAAGCCAAAAAAGCTGGACCTATTTATATTCCACAGCAGTACGCGACATTGATTAGAACAGCCAAAAAGAAAGGACGTCCTTTTACTGTGAATGAGCTAACTCATTCCGATTTTCTGGACATAAAACGATTGACAGATGAGATGAGTGGTACTAAGCTTTTGAAAGACAGTATATCGGCAATCCTCTTCAGCTTTCCAAAATCAAAGTTGTAAAATTTAAGAAACTTAAGCCTTCTTCATTCAGCTTAAAATACTCTTATGACCAAATTGATTTTTTTGAGGTTGAAATTAAAGCTAGAGGTGATAAACAGTATTCTACTTTACATAAGGCGTATTAAAAAAAATCCCATTGAATGAACGAAAAAACAAGACTGCTTGTCTCTGCTTGATTCCAAACACATACCACAAAGTTATGCTTCTTCTTTTTCTTCCTTATATGGTTCGTGATAGTGTCTCTAATTTGAGAAAAAAGTAAATCATTATTTTCATAACTTCCTTATTTTTGTACTTCCATTTGAAAATGGTGACTTAAAGACGGATTTCTGTGATTTTACAACATTTCTTTGATCTCATTTATAGATAAATAATTTGTTGTTCTTACCTACAATTAAAACTCAAAGAAAATTGTGATTCATCTAGTTAATTTTTGTGATGTATTGGCGCCAATGACTGTTTTTGTAAACTATTTTTGTAGGTTAACCAAATTTGGCCTTTTGTAACTGAGAGTGATAACGTTTACATCAAATGTAACGAAATTTTCGTGGTTAAAGAATAAATAAATATTTTTTTTTCAGCAAAGTGCAGTTTATTGCTTTTGAATTTCCTCAAAAACCCAACATTATTTTCGTAAAGATTACCATATGTGGAAAATTCAACACAGGGCTGTGTGTGCAAGTAGTTTTGTCTGATACTATTCCTAGGTAGACGTGAAATCAGAAGAATATGGAGCAAGAAAAAACGTCACAACTCAAAGAGGGGTTACATTTGTGACAGTGGAAGGGGTAGTTTTAATCAATTTTTTTAACTTCCTTCACGCGATAGTTCTGAGGGTTCCTATTATTTGTATTACGGTTTATTGATGCTCTAAAACATAACTGCTTCCGTGTTTTCGGCTATACAAAAAATTGTAAAACTTCTTTTGACTCTCCTGGAAAACTTGACGTTTTTGATTGTGTCACTTTTCTTCCCCATGAGCGGTATGTCATCGTCACTTTCCAATACAACTCAAAATTCTTCATTTTTCAATTGAACTAATCTCGCAACTATCATCTTCTTCAGAGCTTTGGAATTCTGAATCGGTACATTCAACATCAGAATACGTATATCTAATAATGGTATCAATTGGGTAAAGAAGGAGTTTCTTCCACACCGGAAATGTCTTCTCTGTGATAGAAAATATATTAAGGCCTAAATTATCATTTCAAAATGTTTATTATTTATTCTAATAAAAACCAGGCAACTAATGATTTTTCAATAAAGATAAAGCGTATTATAAATATAAATATGTCTTATACACATATATTAACTGTAATTGAACAAAACAGATTTCAAAGTTAGCATATTTTATATAAGTCTAAACTTCGATAAGGACTTGAAGCGGTTGGCGAATCATGCCAAAAATATGTATTCAAAAAATTACTATAAACTTGCAACAATAAACTCAAGTTTACAAAAAAACTAGGTTTATTAATTATTTACCTAGACAAATAAAAAATATATATAATTTTACATATTTTTGGTGGCTTTCCACATGTGTTCTCTTTCTATAGTTTTCCAATCCACTCTCCAAGTAAATAGGGTGCATTTACTATAAAAATGTGTTTCCTTCTCCTTGCACCCTAGAATAACTCAAACCTCAAAACATAATCACTAAATAATTCAAAGTGTCTAAAAATATTGGAGAGCGATTATTTATAAATAAGTTTCATCTTATTTGGATAAGAATGATTCAGTTATTTTTTGATTAAATTAATTCCATTAAAAATCGTTTTTCTCTCTCTCTCACACACACACCCGCAATCTCGCAACGGAAAAAATACTTGGTGTCATTGATGTTAGTAGTCAGCTGATCATTCTAATGAAATAGTGTGGCACAGATGAAGAAGATTTGATTCCTTCACATCATGCTAATGTGAAGTGTCCAGAGATAGTAATAGAGTTTTATGAAAATCACATATTCAGGCAGGAAAATGAGTGAGTACTAAAAATTTAAGCAGTTTTACCATCATCACACTACTCTGTGGGATGAATAAACATTGAAACTTTTACCAAGCAATACCCCCTAAAAGAATCGCTCGGTGCCAGAGAAGGCTAACCCTAAGGTAGCGAGTTTGAATCCCGGCCTGTCATCGGAAAGTTTTTAGAAAGCTCCCGCGGAACGGTAAAACAAGATAAAGGCAACGGCCGTGAGGAATATGTGTTAGGGCGACGTGTAGACGGCGTTGTCAAAGCTGGAGATACCACCACCGTCTTCCAGTTCAGGGGCTGTTAATTGGCACAGGTGTCCTCTCTGTTACCCTGACAGGACCCCCCTATCAAAAATAGTCCCCACTAGACCATGGAGACGCGTTATGAAGCGACCATGGCTTGTTTGGAAAAGTTTTAAGAATGCCGGCTACACGGTCGTAGAGATGTGGAGTGCATGTTTAATGCGATGAAACGCACAGACAAGGACTCGCAGCAATTTGTACTCCAGCACGAGGGTGTATACCAAGGAACCTCTCAGTCCTAGGGATGCATTTTTTGGCGGGCGTACAAATTGTATCAAGCTCTTCCACGAAGCAGAACTTTCTTGTGGGGAGAAGATCAAGTACTTGGATGTGTGTTCATTGTATCCATACGTTTTCAAGTACAAAAAATACCCCGTTGTCCACCCCAAAATCCACTTGGAACCAAATTGTCCGTCTATAGATCAAGTAGAAGGCATAGCCAAAGTTACAGTGACGCCTCCGCGGGATTTATTCCTGCCCGTTTTACCTACACGGACGCACGACAAGCTAATGTTCACCTTGTGTAGGAAATGCGGGGAAGAGAAAAACCAAGGCGCGTGTCAGCACAACGACAAAAAAGATCGCTGTTTGACAGGCGTCTGGGTGATTGACGAGATCCGGAAAAAACCTTGAGAAAGGCTACACCGTCGAAGCAGTACACGAAGTGTGGGAGTACAATGTATCTGTTTACGACCGTCATACGCGTTCTGGCGGATTGTTTCACGGGTACATTGATACTTTTTTGAAAATTAAACAAGAAGCCAGAGTGGTGTACCTCACACAAGGAAAAGTTAGCTTATATTCAAAATTATGAGGAAAGGGAAGGGGTAAAACTCGATTTCGACTCTGTTTCTAAAAACCCTGGTCTCCGCACTCTTGCTAAACTTTTTTAAATTAACTATGGGGAAATTTTGGGCAAAGACCCGATTTGCCACACGTAGCCGTTGTCAACGACTATCAGGGAATCCACAAGTACCTAACGTATCCATACATCACCGTGGACAGCGTCATTGATGTAAATGATGAGGTTATGTTCCTCAATTACAAGGATGCGCGTGACGCGTTGCGCCCTAACCCTAACACGAGTGTGGCGGTGGCGTGCTACACGACTGCTATGGCTAGGTTGTACTTATACATCATCCTTGAACAATTAGGGGACCGCGTTTTGTATCATGATACAGATAGTGTTCTATTCACCGAACGCCCCGGCGATTGAGTCCACCGACCGGAGACTTTTTAGGTGACCTCACTGATGAACATCAGGATTACGGTACGGGAAGCTACATTAGCGCCTTTGTATCTGGCGGTCCCAAGATTTACGCTAACCGAGTTTGTGTTGGTGGCGATCCTGCCAAAAAAAAAAAAAAACAGTGTGCAAGGTTCGCGGGATCACCATAAACTATGGCAACCGTAACGATGTTAATTTTGAAATTTTGAAAGCGATGGTCACTGAACAGGCTGCGGAAAGATACATACAGATACTGCACAATATTGTAATAAAAGTTCTTGCGACTGTATTTACCATTTCGCAGACTAAAGTCTACTGGCCCGTGTACACCAAACGTCGAATAACAGATGATTTTAATACGTTGCCGTTTGGGTATCAGAGTCCTTGTAAACTCTCTTGCCACGACTAAAAGTTGATTATTTAGACGGGCCAAATAATCATCTTTTTTTTTTTTCACTCAAGACAGTTTCGCTGACACAATTTTTCAAAGATTTGAGATTTTTTTCATATTTTTTTCTGCATGAAAACAAGCATATTTTTTATATTTAGTTTATGCACCCGGGTTAATTTTTTCAAATTTTTATATTTGCCAGTACAATCCTCCGCCTACCTGATTTTTTTTCTAGTCAATTAGTTGTATGTATATATTTTAATCATAATAAATTGTTTGTATATACATTTAATTTAAATCTAGTCAAATATATTAAACTGTTTGTATATATATTTATTTTCTTTTTAAATTGAAAACCGTATATATCATATTTAGTACCGAGGCCACTATTCCCCCTATATTGTAAATATTTACAGTATACAATATTTATTTACACACAGTGAAAAGTAATCAAAACCAGTTATGTTTATACTAATAATTATATATTGTAAATATTCACAGTATACTTTACACTGTGTATTTACTTTTTCATGACTAAATAAATATTGTAAGAATTGTTATGTTTGTGTTTTATCGTCTACACCCGCAACTCCCTCCTATCCTATAAATACAAGCTCATATAGCTTATAAGTTCAGTATCAAACATTATGTACAAGTTGAAACATCCATTTTCGGCCATCATAAGCGGCCCTTCCGGCTGTGCAAAGTAACATTTCGTAGCAGACTTTATCCGTCACTTGGACACAATGTGTGACGTTAAATTTGATAAAATCACATGGTATTATGCTTTATGGCAACTGGGATTCGAACAAGACGGGACAAGTCCTAGCACATATTCTTTAAGGGTTTTCCGGAAATGGATGACGTCTGTAATGACTCTCCACAGCTGATTATCTTGGACGAACTGATGCGTGAAGCCAACGAAGTGGTCGTCGATCTTTTCACCAAAGGATGTCACCATCAAAATATTAGCGTCATGTACCTTACACAAAATATATTCCGCCAGGGCAAAGGCCAAAGAGACATTTCCTTAAACGCCCATTATATCGTGCTTTTTAAAAATCCCAGGGATAAAGCTCAGGTTCAACACTTTGCGCGTCTAGTCTGTCCTGAAAATCCCCGTGTTTTACAGGAGGCTTACACTGATGCTGCAAGTACGCCTCACGGCTATACAATGTTAGATTTTCAAACAAGGTACACCAGAATGGTTCAGATATAGAACCCGCAAAAATGTCGGCTGCTGCGTGTACCTACCACGCAAAAGCTATAAAAACACCGACACTTCCCGATTACAGATCATTTCATAACCATGAGTCCCAAAGTGTTGAAGCAGGCCCCTCTGCTTCATGCGATGTATCGCATGAACCCTCAACAACGTGTCGCCTTGATGAAAACGGCCGACAAGAAACTGGTCGACTCTGTTTGCGAGTGTGCCTACAACACTTTAAAAGGGCGGGACCCACTGAAAAATGCGCAGAAGACAAAGTTACGTGCTCACAAGCAGGTGTTGCGCAAGCTGGTCAAACGAGGAGAGTGCTGGAAGAAGAAACGACTACTCGTTCAGAAAGGAGGAGCGTTCTTGTCCTTACTTTTAGCCCCTTTAATCAGCGGTGTCCTCGGTTCCTTATTCAACAAGTAAATTATGGAATATACGAAAAAGATGATATTAGTGTCCCCTGAAACATTACACCGTTACGAGCAACACCACCAACAAGTTGCATCGGCGACCAATCTAGTGGTCTCAGAGTTGGACAAGGAAATGGAAAAAATCCTCGCTTCAAAATTTGACGACGAGTCTAAATGGACTTTATACCAACAAGTGCTACGGCACTATCTACACTTTAGTCAACACCCTCCACCGTCTGAAAATATCAACACCACCACTACCTCAACCCCTGAAGTGTCGGCACTTCCCATCCCCGATGTACTTAATACTGTACCAGCAAAGGCACGTAAAAAAGCTGAACTTTTACTAGAACATATCATTTCCCGAGGCGGCATCTCTTGGGACTCAAACGTAGAAGTGAGTATTCAAGATAAGCCTCTCCGTGAATCCAATATTGTGGATTTAGTCAATGATCTGGTCAGAGCAAGAAGACACAGAGAACCGTCGGGGTGGCGAAAGTTTCTCATGGCGCTGCAAAAAATAAATGTTCCAAAATAATTTATTGTAAATCCGAAACGTTTGGCGCCCATTAGAGATCCGACGCCCGTACCACAACCACTTACACCCTCACAACGCCCTAAGTAGAAGAAACTGAAGAGGGTGGACAAAAACAGGTGGCTGCCGTTCAGAGCTTAATGGACCGTTTAGCCGACATCTACTACGACCCTTCTCATCCTGCAGGGTTCGCAGGGGCGGTGTCGCTCATAAAAGCGTCCAAGAAAGATCCGGAAAAAGTAAGAGAATGGCTTCGTGCGCAGGACGCTTATACCCTAAACAAACCGGTGCTAAAAAAGTTTCCACGCAACAAGAATGTTGTGTCAAAAATTGACGATCTCTGTCAAGCAGATCTCAACTATATGCGAAGTCTCAGAAAATACAACGACGGAGCAGTGTACTTGCTCACACGGCATCGACGTGTTTAGCAAGATGGCATGGGCGAGGACGCTTCCATCCAAGACGGGAGCGTAGTGGGAGACACCTTTCGGGACATTTTCAAACAAAGCGGCCGTAAACCTCTAAGTATACAGACGATCAAGGGGACAGAGTTCACGGCACGTCTAGTCCGGAAATTTTTCAAGCAAGAAGGTGTAAATTACTACACCACTCATGATACAGACGTGAAGGCAAGCATCGTGGAACGATTCAATAGAACTCTGAAAGGACGCATGTGGCGCTACTTTACCGAAAATAACACGTATCGGTATGTGGACGCCCTCCAAGATCTAGTCGACGCTTACAACGGCGCAAAACATTCCAGTATCAAGATGGCTCCCGTTGACGTTTCAGAAACTAACGTGCTTCAAGTCAAATATAATCTGTACGCCAAAAGGCGTCCAAACTTGAAGCCGAAAATAAAAGTCTGTGACACAGTGCGTATTAGCAAATCCAAAATGCTGTTTGAAAAGGGCTACGAAAGCAATTGGAGCGAAGAGATTTTCAAAGTCAGCAGTGTCGTGTTGCGACAACCAGTCGTCTACAAACTCACCGATCTTGATGGCGAAAAGGTGGAGGGGACGTTTTACGAACCTGAATTGCAACGCGCACGTCTTCCCGAAACTTTTAAAGTTGATAAAATACTACGTGTCAAGGGTAAAGGCGCCAGAAAGAAAGTGTACGTGCAGTGGAAAGGTTACCTCGGCAAGTTTCATTCTTGGATTCCTGCCAGTTACGTCAGCGCACTGCCATGAAGGACCAGTTTTACATCACTTTGCCGAGCGACAGCTCTATGGGATATTTCTCGAAAAATACCCTCACGAATTTCACCACGCAACTTACCGTCTTACACTCGACGGGCGGTGGGGTCACTCTGGCCGAATTTCAATATCCGTGTTCTTTCACCACCGTACCTGAGGGTCAAAATATTGTCTGGTACAACAGGGCGGACGCTAACAGTGTGGAACAAATATTCAAGGCTCATATCCCTGCTGGAAACTACAGTACTATCCATGAATTGATCAAAGCTCTAAACGACGTAGAGACGCTTAACGGGGATTCCGGAGTTGTATTCAAGTACACAAACCCCAACAAAAAAGTGGAAGTTATCTTTTCACCAGATATACAGCTGCTGACTATATCAAGCCAACTAAGTCTACAGCTCGGTTTCGATCCTCAGACTAATCTGATCAAAGTACCAAAGTCGCCGTACGCTTGCAACATTCTACTAGGCTTGCCCTCGCAAATGTACATCTAAACGGATAACGTCGAGCCTCAGCCCGTGGGTGACATTGTGGCACCGCTGTTTACGTATAATCGGTATCAACAACGTAAACTATCTCTACGGCATACATAATACAGTTAGCTATGATCCGTTGCACTACATGCCCGTTCTTAGAAGGGAAATTGAAAGCTTGGAAATCAATATAAGAACAGACACTGGTGAACCTGTACAATTCGAGTTTGGAAAAGTGTGCGTGAAACTACATTTTCGACGCTGCTCAACATGAACTGTCCCTACCAAAGATACTACGTCAACCAGACTGGAACAGGAATATCTTCGATCTACCACGGTGTTTCTAATCAAAGGGGGCACGGGATAGGAAGTTTTTTCAGTGGTTTTTTCAAAAGCGTCGTACCGTTGCTGAGAAGCGGCGCTAAAGCCATTGAAAAACAGGCGCTTCATACGGGTATTGACGTGGTCTTCGACGTTGCCAATCAACGGCGTCCTTTTAAAGAGGCCCTACGGCAACGTGTCGGCGAGGCTGGAATAAACTTGAAACGCAAGGCTGAACAGAAGATCAACACGCTGATGACCGGCTCCGGCTATATAGAGCGTCTTAAGAAGCAACGACGTCAGTATTCTGACATCACCCGACGTAGATAGGTCAAGAAAGAAGCTAAAGATATTTTCAGCTTTGAAATACCGGAGCTTGCAGTGCAGTATACTCTTTGCGTGCCTGGGCATAAGAGATCTTCTTTTCTGTTTAGATCTCTAGGACTTTTTTCTCTACTTTCCAATTTGGACAGGACCGAGACCAGGCAGAATGAGGACCCTTGCAATTAATGTAGAATTTAGGAGACTCGCATGGTTGTTCATGAGCCTCCGGTCCACAATCTGCACAGGTTGGCTTACCACGGCATCGCACCTTCGTATGCCCAAACTCCTGGCACGTTTACATCAAATGTAACGAAATTTTCGTGGTTAAAGAATAAACTGAGGGTTCCTATAATTTGTATTACGGTTTATTGATGCTCTAAAATATATAACTGCTTCCGTGTTTTCGGCTGTACAAAAAATTGTAAAACTTCTTTTGACTCTCCTGGAAAATTTGATGTTTTTGAGTTGTGTCACTTTTCTTGCCCATGAGCGGTATGTCATCGTCACTTTCCAATACAACTCAAAATTCTTCATTTTCAATTGAATTAATCTCGCAACTAAAAACCAGGCAACTAATGATTTTTCAATAGAGATAAAGCGTATTATAAATATAAATATGTCTTATACACATATATAAACTGTAATTATATATATACATGAGAGAGACAGCAAATTGAACAAAACAATTTGAAAGTGAGCATATTTTATATAAATATAAACTTCGATAAGGACTTGAATCGGTTAGTGAATCATGCCAAAAATATGTATTCAAAAAATTACTTGAAACAATAAACTCGAGTTTACAAAAAAAAACTAGGTTTATTAATTATTTACCTAGAAAAATAAAAAATAAAAATAATTTTACATATTTTTGGTGGATTTCCACGTGTTCTCTTTCTATAGTTTTCCAATCCACTCTCCAAGTAAATAGGGTGCATTTACTATAAAAATGTGTTTCCTTCTCCTTGCACCCTAGAATAACTCAAACCTCAAAACCAAATCACTAAATAATTCAAAGTATCTAAAAAAATTGGAGAGCGATTATATATAAATAAGTTTCATCTTATTTGGATAAGTATGATTCAGTTATTTTTTGATTAAATTAGTTCAATTAAAATTCGTTTTCTCTCTCTTTCTCTCTCTCACACACACACACAACCGAAATCTAGCACCAGAGAGAAAACTTGGTGCCATTGATGTTAATGGTCATCTTATCATTCTAATGAAATGGTGTGGCACAGATGAAGCCGATTTGGTTCCTTCACGTGAGGCCAATGTAAAGTGTCCACAGATAGTAATAGAGTTTTATCAAGATCACATAATCAGGAAGGAGAGTGAGTGAGTACTAAACATTTAAGCAGTGTTACCATCATCATTACTCTGTGGGATGAATAAACATTGAAACTTTTACCAAGCAATACCCCCTAAAAGAATCGCTCGGTGCCAGAGAAGGCTAACCCTAAGGTAGCAGATTCGAATCCCGGCCCGTCATCGGAAAGTTTTTAGAACGCTCCCGCGGAACGGTAAGGCAAGATAAAGGTATCGAGGCGTCGTCGAAACCTGACCGACCACAAAGAAAAGGACGCAATCATGTAACCCTAAAAAAAAATATCATAATAAGAAAAATTACGAAACACCGTGATAGAGAAACTAGCGGACGAAAGCCATATCACGAAGGGGAGGCTATAGGACCGGTCTCCTCTTCGATTCCAGGAGGGGTCATTTTTTTAAATATTTTTTCTCAACTCCATATTTATAGTCGCAGAATGCGAGTCTCAGGGAAATCTCGGAGAAGATAAAATAATAAATAAAACGACGAGATCTTTTTTAAAAAAAATCACAGGGTGAAAAAAAAACAGACCGCGAGAAGACGGACCGGGCCGCGGGATACAGAGCCTCCACCCACCCTCCTTATCCTA
>JBCFYV010008367.1:0-26781 GCA_039000515.1 Timema cristinae | reverse complement strand
AAAAACAACCCTGGGTTCAAGTTAAATTTACCACGAAAACCCCGGGGTTTTATTTCCCCATATATTGAAGACCGTGTTGATATTGAAAATAAGATATCTTCAAAAACCCGCCAGGCCCACAGCAAAAAATAGTGACATTAAAATTTTAAAAAGATTTGCTGGTTTAATTGGTTTAAAGGTTTGACAGTGAAAAGAACATTAGATTAGTTTTGAGTGTGAATTTTAAATTTTAAGAAACGGAGAAAAAATTCTACCAAAAAAATTTTTTATGTTCTTTTTGTTTAATAAAACGTTTGGGGAAAAATCAGGAAAGCCCTAAATTTTTTGATCGATCAATTTATTTTTAAAAAAAGTCTATAAAAAGGTCAATATAGCAAAATTTTTCATCAAATTTCCTTCTTTCGTATTTACTAAAAAAAAAGTCTTAATAAAATAGGGATCTGTAAATGTTTTTAAAAATTGTTTTTAAAAGTAAAACTTTAAAAAGGGTACAAAATTATTATCAGGTAAAAATTGACATGTCCTTTTTTTTATTATATTATTGATAGATTAAATTGGCCTTGGTTTTAAAAAAAAACCATGATTGCACACGGGTTATTTAGAAAATATTAGACAAATATGGTGTTTTCTGTAACAAATCATCCAAAATTTGACGTTTTGTTTATTTTCCCCGTAATTAAATTAATCGGTGTATAAATTTTGGAAATTGGGAAAATTTTTTTTTGGTTACGGTGCAATTTTCCCATTTACTCTTTTTTTTGTATGTTGGTTTTACTTTACTTTTTAAAAATGTTTTTATTGGAGTTGGAGGTGGAATATAAAATTTAACATTAAAATGTTTATTTTAACCTTAAACGTATTTAACTAAAAAAAGTTTCATCATGCAATCAATACAATGAAAAGAAAAGTTGCTTGGTTTTTTATATCTACAATGATAAATAAAATTTGGGTTATTTATTAAATAAAAATTCAAGTTAAGTTTTTTCTTTTGTTATTATGTGCTTTTATTTATTTTGCAGTGAAGAATAAAATGCGTTAATAGTAATATTTTCTGGTAAAGTTTAATGGCCTCACCCCCAAAGTGAAGTGTTTACCATTTTCATAAAATTCAAAAATCTTATATCTAAGGTGGTCCAACCATAAGAATGCTGGGAAATACTTAAATATAAATTTCAATTTTTAGCTGAAGTTTATGACTGGGTTATAAAACCCCAAATATTAATTATTCCATAAAAAATTTTCCTTTGAAAGTGTGTTATCCCAACAATTTAACAATTTAAATCCCCCATTTCCACATTTTTGTGACTAATTGCACTGTGGGCAAACCCTCTAAAGTCAAATTTCTTGACCCCACTTTCTATTGAAAGTGTGTCCATCTTAAGTGATTATAGCACAAGTATCACTACCATTCTTTTAGGTGAGTTGTGCACGCGGGAAGTTATCCCCCCCCCCTTAACCACCTCAAGACATTTAGATTTTCTCAAAAACACTTTTAATTTAAAGTATTCAAACCAGACAATTTAACTAAAATCACTATCTCATAATTTTAAATGTGTTGTGACTTGGGGGTGTGAACCCACTTTTAAAGTGAAGAAATTTCTTACCAACACATTTCAGAATGAGGTTCACCTATTTAAATAACGGGAAAAAATTTTTCCTTTTAGGTGACTTAAATTATAGCCACATGGAGAAGGGCAAAGACCTCATATCCAAATATTAAGTCATGAAATTTAGGTGACTGGTCCTAAAATAAATAGAGCAACTGTCTATTTAAGCTCTATTTGAGTTAGAGAATACCTTTTTTCACATCCCCTGGCCTCACCCCTTGGTCATGATTACAGTTTGGAAGAAAAGGGGAAGGGTATTCGTAATATAAAAAAACTTTAAATCTACACCATACCTTTACACACAAATAAGTTCAACCCCATATATAATTTATAAGGTACAAACAAAAATATAATACATTTTGTTAAATTAAAATGTAATAAGATGTAGCATATTTATTATGAAGTATTACACAATAGTTCGTTTTATTAGGAAGTATCTATCTTTAATAACATTAAATTACTTAAACATCATTTGGGAAAGGGGTTCGATTTCGAGTTGCCACCAAATAACTTCCATATTAGGAAGGAATAATTAAAGTTGTGTTGATTTTTATGGACTTTCCTTTAATGTTCGGATATTTAAGCTTTACAGATTACTAAACATTCCTTATATATTTTTTATCTTCATCTATTTATGTTAAAATTCAATTTTCCATATTAATATTGTAGCTATGACGTAACCCCACAATGCATATTGTGGGTATCATTATTTAAATATCAATTTCATTTTACCCCAACACTACTCGAGTGCTTTCTCTATAAATTCAATTTGTTTATTACAATTATAGCCGTGCATAGCAATATATAAATCTTGTGGTGTCTTTTGGGAGTCATTAAAAGGGTGTAAATTTGTGTTGTGAGAAGAATTGATTAAATTATTTATTAACCCAAAATGATAAAGGATGTTTCGGTGGATTTTCGGAGGGTAGGCCGGGTTGTCCGTGGAGGTTTTTCGAAGTATCCGGGGCGCCTGATTCGCGAGATTTACGCCACGGTAAGTCACAAACTTGCTTAATAAGGTATTTAGATTTTTTTACATCAAATGTTGTACACATATATATTATTTGTATTACATGAACATCAAGTGTTAAAATTTCAAGTTTTTTTGAAATAGTATGATAAAATATAGTTTTAAACGAACAAATCATTCTATTTTTTATATTTTATTTTTTGAAATTAAATTTTTTTGTTATTCGAAATAAATCAAAGGGTTATTGCCCAGGAAAAATTTTTCCCTTTAGAAAAATCTGCCCCTTAAAAAGTAAAGAGGATATTTGTTATTTCAAAAATAATTTGAAATGAAATAGTCGTATAAACACTTAAATTGTGGGCAGTATCGTAATTTAAATTAAGTAATTGGTTTTTTTTAAGTCAGACTGTGCTTTAGATTGTCTAAAGCTAATACATATACGGACCAAATATGAATGTACAAATGCTTTTTCAGAAAGTGTTTTTAATATTATTTAATACATCGAAAGATAAAAAACACAAACAATTTTTGTCTGTTTTTGAAAACCCCGGTTAATATATACAATGTTTTTTGTATTTTCATTCCTCAGTTGTTATACAAAAATTTGTTGTCTGTATTTCATTTCCCTAAGTTTTACCCCTCAAACAATGTTTCAGTTATTAAATTCCCTGAGTTTTTACTACTCAAAAATTGTTGTTGTATTTACGTTCCATTTTTTGTTATCACACAAAAAGAGGTTCTTTATTTATATTCCAAGGTTTTTACTCCAAAAATGTTGTTCTATTTTCTTACAATAGTTGTTACGAAAAACCCCAATTGTTGTCGATTTCATTCCTAAAAATTTTTACTACCCCGACAATGTTGACTATTTTGCAGTTAGAAGGTTATGTGGCAAAAAAAAACACTTACGATAGAATAAAATTGAACTTGGGATCTTAAGCGTCAATGTTCTCAGCACAGTTATCCAGGATTCGTCCCTCGCTCATGATTCATATCCCGGCACTGACTATTAAAAGGGTTGTCATTTTTAAGTCATGCAGACTATAACTTTGTAAAATTATAGTATAAGCCTTTATCATTAGGTACAGCTCTAGATAAATGATTTGACGTATGGAATTAGTGAACCCATTTCTAGTTGTCAAATAATATCTTGCTATCAGTCAAATTTAAATTCAATTACCATAAGAATTTTTAGTTTGAATTACACTTCAACTCGGAACCCACAGTTTTTTGGGTTGTTCCGGGGCCTTGTTCCCAGTGTTGATAATATCTTTGGGTTTGCTATTTTTGATTTTTTGATTATTTGATATTTTTAGTTTATTATCCGGGGCCTTGTTAGCTGGTCATAATTACTTTTTCCCTTGTGTCTGGGGCCTGGCTATACATGTAAATAATGACTTGTACACTGTTGAAACATCCCAATAGGGAAACAAAAACGATGGACAGAACTGGGTTAAACAAAAAAGGGACCAACTTAAAAAAAATTGTACCTTACTAATGATGATTTTAATCCACAAAATTAGTGTAAAAACCGAAACGGGTAGTAAGACGCGGTGCTAAAAAACTTTCGTATTTTTTTCCTTAGCTTTTCACTCCCGTTTGAGCTATAGCAGAACAAAAATTTGCGAATGACGCATTGTACCTTGTGGACCACAAATGTGGTATTTATTCAGCTTAAATTTGGTTAAAAATAATATTTCATAGACTAATTGTTATTTACCCTTTACGGGTTTTTTTGTCGAAACACGTTGTTTGCAATGTATTTGATGAAGGGAGTTCGGGGTTTGATCTTCGGGTTGGGTATACAGAGGGTAGTTTTATAATTAAATGTTTCCCACCCTCTCTCTTTAGCAATGCGAGTGCACTTCTCTAAATTCAGCTTTTTAATCCTAACTAATTTCGTAATTATACATGTGGTATACGCGAATGGTTAGTACGACTCGTGTAAATGATAATAAAATAACTTAAAGGGTTTCACCCTCAATTATTTATTAAATTCCATTATACATTTTTTTTTCCATGGACAATTTTGTAAATATAGGGCCAAAAAGTATTCAGTACCCAATAAATCCTTTTCAACATGTGTATTAAGTTAATATTTTAAAATTATTTATATTCTTTTAATCTTAGCCCCCGGGATTCAAACTCAAGCACAACTTCAAGGGTGGGGGCTTTGCAGTGACCATTCATGTTCTAAATTACTAAAAAAAGAGGTAGTGTTATGACAAATGTTGTGAAAAAAGAGCTGGCAATCCAGTTACTTTCCCACTCCAATGCCCATCCCTTCACAAACCAAACCCCTTCAAACTTTAAAAATTCTGTCAAATGTTTTTAGTTATTCATTCTAGGAGAAGCTTGTTGGACGAATACCTTAATTTGTTTCTGTGTTTGAAATTTTCCCTAGTTTAAAGAAAAATTGCTTTTTAAGGGGGGTTTTCGACCTCTTGTTTATTCAATCTTCTTCATTGGAAATAATTTGGTATGGCATGGAAACAATTTGAGGCTTTTCTTTGGGCTTAAAAAATTATATCACATGACCACAAAAAGGATTTTTAAAAGTTCAGAGTCACCATGATCCCAATTTTAATTTCAATTTTTCGAAAAAATTTAATACCCTTTAAAAATTTTGAAGAAAATACACTTGTTCACAAATTTCTTAATGGTATGATTCCTAATTCATTTTGGGATTTTCGATGGGCATCACATTAAAATTTTATTTTTAAATAAAATTGTTGGTAACCAAAAACACCTTGACAAGGTCTCATCACAACTCCCAAAAAATAAAAAATTTTTTTGTTTTTCCCCAAATGGCTTGATTTTATTTTACAATAAAAAATTTTGGATTAAAAACCCACCAGAATTTATAATTTTTTCTTTTACATGGTATTTAACATTGCTAAGATTTAATACATGTTTGTATAAAATATTTTTCCACCCATCCATCCAACAACAAGATAGAGTAAAAAATTATATATACTAAAACAGTAACACGTTATATTCCTGTGTACTATTAAACTTTGAATCCAAATTTAAAAGCATTAATTGCAAATTCTATTCCCCCGTTGGCTGGGGGGTTTTGGATTCCACTTTGATTAACATTGTTTGACGGAAACAGGAAGATTTTCTGAGTCTTGGTGGGGGACAATAGCCCGGTACAGGTCTGTCGGGAGTGGAGAAATGCTAGTATTGCTCCTTTTTCAAACAGTTTTTGATTCAGGCACAAACAATGTGTTTTTGTATCCCCGGAATAGGTTTCTTGTCTAAGGAAATACGTTTTGAAGAACTTATTATTACAATTTTCTTTAATTTGTAAATGAAAGAAATGAATTGATGTGGTTTTGATTGCCCCCAATAGATCATTAAAGTAGTGACTTGATTTGATCCTCATATGTTTCTTAAATGTCTCTAAACCCCAGTTGACAACAGATAACCATTATTTATATCCCAATCTGATAAATAAATTTTTTCTTCATTTTTTCACTTCTCATTTTTTTTATCTGTTTCAGGGAAAGAATTATATCATTGAGGTTAACTTTTTTGGGCCACAACTCACATAATTTTAAGCTAGCCGAGATTTGTCGTCATCTAATACTATGTTTTAAAGTGCTCCACTAGTTTTTTAATGTTTTTACAGTTTGATGTATTGTACAAGTACAACAAATGTGTTACTCCTTCTCCAACGGGAAATTTATAATTTAAGGTCGAAAATCTGCACATTTTGAATCCTATAATTTCTGCGTGATATTTTATTTTTATAAAATATATTTTTTTGGGTTTTATTTTTTAATATTAATTCTTTTTTTTTTTTTTTGCAAAGGTTCACGATATTAATCCCCCCTTTTTTAAAGACATGAAATCCTTTTTGCCTTGCATAAAATGACTTATTTATCCCTATTGGAAAAATATTCTACTTTTAGAGAGATTTAATTTTCTGGAACGACCAGATCTTTGGTGAAAAATGTCGAAATTTTAAACCCCTCACTTGTACTTTCTACTAAATGAGTTTTTCTTTTAGTCGAAATAAATAAAGGTTTAGTAGGGAAAAGCCAGAGTGTGAATCAGAATAAAATTAGGAAATATTTGTAATAAACAAGGAAAAGATGAAAAAAAATTATGATGTCATTTCCGAATCGGTAAGAAACGAGTTTTCATTTTATAAATAAAAAAGAATGGTTGAAAAAACCATTAAGATTTTAAAAAAGGGAAAGGATTAAAGTGAAATGGATAATTGATAAAATAAGGAGTTATGAGTTGGCATAAATAATAAAAAAAAGATTTTCAGAATACATAAAATATTGGTCTGAATAAATAAGGGGGAAAGTAAGGTCATACAAAGTTTTTAACGGGACGGGAATAAATAAGGAATTGAGTAACAAAAGTAATAAAATATTTACCTATATCCAGATACATATTGGAAATCTATGATAAAATTAATCTAATAAAAAGAAAAGATTAGGATTAAATAAGGATGCTTGGTAATATAATTATAAAAAAGTCTTAAATGATATGAATGTTTTAAAAATTTAAATTTGAATAAATAGGGAATAATTAATAAATTAAGGTTGGGGTACAGAAAGGACAGTTACAAATGGCTAGGGATCGAGTTTATATAAGTTATTAACAATTTAAATAAAATTTGGGAAAGAGTCAAAAAAAAGCTAGGAAAAGTCAAAATAAATTAGGAACGAGTCACAAAACCGCTAGGAACAAGTCAAAATAAATTAGTACGAGTCAAAACTAACGCAACAAGTTGGAAATAAATAGAAAAAAAGTCACATAGATAGTAAGAACTTGTCGTTAAATTATGGAAAGAATTTTTCAAAATAATTAGAAAAGTTCAGAATAAACAATGATATGTTGGAATAAAGTTGATGTGTCATAATATATATGTAATATTGTAGTAAATAAAGGAAGAAGATTAACTTAACAGGATAAGTCGGTCTGAAGTAGTATTTAGTTAATTGAATGAAACCAGATGGAAGGAAGACCAAACCAGGATCACTACATGTGAACAGGTGGTTCGAGTCCGATACTTCAATGAGTTAGAGAGTGAGCCCAATGGAGCAGGACTGGTTAACTCAACAGCTAGACCACACCAGACAGACTACCAACTGTAACAGCCACAACACAGAATGTGACGGAAACCTACTGCCAATATACTAGCTGAGATACTTTTTCGTTACAACAATAACAAACAGCCAACATACAGGACTAGCTGCTAACAACAACAGACAGGAGACGACATACGCACCTACATTGTGGTCTTGACTAACTCTTTAAGGGGTGGAATTTACGACTGAGTTGGAGAAGTATGAGGAAGACTCAAGGGTAGAATGGAATTCTCAACAGAGACATCACCAGGTGTTTTTCACAGGTCAAGGAAAATGGTAAAAATCGCCCTTAGGGTTCACAAACAGGGATAGGCAGGTTTAGTATCCCCTCCGAACAGGTGATAATTGTAGAGGGAGCGAGGTTATAGGGATAACCTCAAGGGAGGTCAGGAAATGGGCTGGGTCCTCAGAGTCATCCTGATTGATGCCCCTTAACAATAGGCACCTTAGGTGAGGTTGGGAAGAGGGAACCCCATAGTAATCGGGAGAGCAGAGGGGAGTGCAAGGTTCTGATGGCAGGTGTTTCATGGGAAACCCCGTTTATAACTCAGCAACCCAACAAACTCCTTCCTATCCAGAGGAAACCTAATAGAGGAATGGTCATTTCCCAAGGGACCAAAAAACCCCTCACATTTTGACATAACGCCCATTGTGAAGCAGGGCAGAGTTTGTTGCATTCTCCGAGGAGGGGCGGAGTTGTTGAAGGCGAAGGAAGGCGATCACATTTTCCCCGTCCTGATGATGAAGATTTTGGGGGTTACAGCAGGAAGATCACGCAATCGCCTTTAAATGTGATTTCCTAATAATAATAATAATAATAATAATATAACAATATTTTAGCACTGGTCTTACAAAACAGTTCGGGTTATAGCTTTAAGTACTAATTACGCAAAAGGATTAGGAATTGGGATTGGTTTAATTTAGAGGAGTGACCGCATTTGCGTGTGCAGGGAGTGGTAAACCATTTAGGAAAACCACCCCAGTTCCCTGACCGAGATTCGAACCTAGATCTCTATGTCCACAGCAGTCGAGATTCAAGACATGGCGTTAGTCAACTAGCCACGAGGCGGGTATTATTTAGAAAAATTGGAATCTATATAACCAATTTAAATTAAAAAAAATATAATGTGGGCGTTGTAAAATAGGAACAATGAATAGAAAATTTAAATAGCCCTATCCTATTTCAGTATTTCACAGGTGCTTGTTATTTAAAATCACTATAGTTTCTTGTCGTTTCAAATGGAGATACGCATTAAACGCCGTTAATGTGGCCCAAAGCCGGTCAGCGGTCGAAAAACACATGAGGGCGTTAGATTATATTTTATCTTAGGAAATTCTCGGAATTTCCCTGAAAAACTGAAACGCTGAAATGGATGATGGAATAACTACAAATTTGGCAAGGTTGGTTCGGTCATGTTATCATACAAGGTAAGATTTTATTTCGCAATTATTTATTCCGTACTATAAGTACTAATCTATTTAGTAATATCGCCTCAGTATACCCTTCGTGATTTCAACCCCTGATCATTCAGACATCAGCAGTTAGTCTATGGAGAGTTGAACCTTATGCTATTGAAACTGAAACAGGTACAGTATATTGTATATACGTTTGCTTATTTCCATGATAACATATGTAATTAAATTATTACGATTTTAACGCACATAGTAACAATACAATGGTAACTGTATATTTAACTTTAATAAAGGGTAAAAATATATAATGGTTAAATCTATCCCTGCTGTTTCTTTAACATTTTCTGCTTTCGGTTCCTTGCTCTACACACCCAAGAATGGCGCAGGAAGATAAATGGGCTGTAAGAACTTTACGTTCTGAAACATGAAACAATAATCTCGTGAAGCCTGTATAATCCACCATTCGGCTTCCCCACTGAAGGTAATTCGGTTATCCTGTCAGTTCGTCAAAAAGAAAGATCGAAACTTAGTGGTTTCTTGATAACTCTGAGCTATTTTGTTTTTGTGTAGATCAGGAAAATTAGTACAAGCATAGTCAAAATAAACCTCTTTAAAATATACAAAGCCCCAAACAACAATTCAGGTTTAGAGTTATGTTTAGAAATAAAAATAAAATATTCCGATTATTAAAATATGCAGTTAATGCCTTGTAGTTTTACATTTTGCCAAGACTAAAATATATTTAAAATTGTATTTGCTATATATAAGTTCAGAAAACAATTATTTTATTTAAATTCTATGGTAGAATTATTTTTTAAAAAAAAAAGTTTCAACTTAATTGATTTGTTTACAGGCAACAACCTGTGTGAAGTAATTTTTGATTAAATTATCATTTAGGTTATGTGTTTGTGTGAAGTATTACTATTTTAGATTAAAAATACTTATAAGGTTGTAATTAGTTAGCTCTTTAAGCATTTTATAAACGTATTTTTTCGTTTAAACTAATTACAAAGATATTAACCATACAAATAGCAACGATGTTGAAATACGACTTTTTTTATGTTTTTACCCGAAAAAAAGATACGCGAAGGATACCTACCTCTCAAACCATGGTGCCTCAGACGGACGATCGAAAAATTAACCGTAGAAAGTCCATCCAGTTGACAACACTATCACCAATTTACCCCTAACAACAACAAACAACAACAACAACAACAACAACAACAACAACAACAACAACAACCAAACAACAACAACAACAACAACTCCCTCTAACACACCCCAAACTTAACACCTCCCAACCTCACCATAATACATACATTTATCAATATCTCATCCCTTCCTTCCACCTAAACCTATTCATCCCCCTTATTCTTCCAATCAACCCCCCCACCCCTCATAAATACCTCTTATCTTCCTTTAAATTCCCACTCAACCATATCTTTCTCTTCAATCCCCCTTCTCCCTCACTTTCATCCAACCACTCTCCTAAACCCATTTACCCCTATCCAACCCTACCTATCCCTCCTACCCTACATACTCCCTAACTATTATCTCATAACCCTAATTTTCCCTAATTTCCAAATAAACCATCAACAATCCCCTACCCAAACCATCCCACAACTCACCTATCTAATATACAACCCCACCCCATCTCAAACAACACCCTTTAAATCAAAAAACCACTCACCCAATATTAACCACACCATACTAAAACCAACCAAAATCTCACTCCAATATCTCATATAATATAAACAACCACCCCCCCCATCAATCCCTAAATTCATCTAACAATTAAAACAATCTTTTAAAAATACTCCTCTCATTCCCAACTCCTCTTTCCAACAAATCCCAACCATAACTCCCTTACCTACCAATTTTCCCTCATAACCCCTAACACCACCACAAACAACAAAATACCATAAAAAAACCCAATCACTAAAAAAATACACCCCACCACACACCTCACACTCTCCACTAACACCCACCCAACACAACAAATCAAACTCCAACAAATCCCCAACAACAACAACAACAACAACAAACTCCTTAAACACCATAATTTAACACTCAACCTACACCAACTACCATTCAATTTCCAATTCCCTTAACCAACTCTTCCTATCCCCTCAAACTATTCTTCCTCTATTCCCCCAAACTTCCCCCCCACTAACACTCACCCTCAACTCCCCTCAACCTACAAATTCTTACTATACCCATCATCTCTAAATCCCCACAATTCTTTTTACACACAACCCCCCCCTACCTCACAAATAAACTAAAAAAACCATTCCAATACCCCCACAACCCACAACAACTCTTCCATCCCATCACCAACATCCACCTCCAAAACCACACCATACCCTAATTATTACCCCACCCACATAATATCCTACCACAACCACCTACCATACCAACCCAACCAAAATTTCATCACTCCACACCACCAAAAATTTAACTACCCAACATCACAAATCCCCCAATAATCCTACTTCCCCCCATTTCCCCAACCTTCTTCCTCACACCCAACCAAATAAACTAAACAAAAACCACCACCCCCACCAATCCCAAACACTCATACATCCTCCCTCCTCTACCTCTATCCTCTCTATAACAACAAATCACTCACAATCCAAATCCCCCATACCTAACCTACTACCAACCCCCACCCCAAATCTATACACAACCACAAAAAACCCACCCCCCCCCAAACAACCAAACCTCAATAACAAACAAAACCTCCAACACAAACATCCTTCCCTCAACCAAAATACAAATCCCCCAATCACCATACAACACTCATTCAACCCACCCCACACTCATAACATCTACACATTACCTCATCAATCATCAAATACAACACCACCACCATAAAACCCACACCAAACACACATTAACAATCAACCACACCCCCCCCACCAACACAAATCAAACACCACCTACACACCCAAACCCAACAACACCCTCATCTACCATCAACCAATACCAAATACCCTTAACAATAATATCTACAAAAAACAACCACTAAACCCCAATTCATTCCACAACAAACACTACCCCATACCCAATTCTTAACCCCAAAAAACCCCAACCCAATCTTTAACCACCTCCTCCACCCTCCAAATTAACCCATAATCCCATTCCACTTTCTACTCTCCTAATACAAACTCCAAATCAAAACAACTCACATTCAAAAAAAAAAACACAAACTCAAAAAAAAAACAACTCCTAAACAAAAATAACTATTTCACACCACAACACTCCCCCTAAACATACAACACCTCCACACCCTTTATTACCAAATTATACTAAACCCCCACTCTCTCCCCCTCTAAATACCAACACCCATACCCAACCTCCATCAAAAACCATAACACACACCCTACAACACCCACCCCACCACACAACCCCCCCTAAAACAAACCCAAACACCTCCCACAATCCCCAAACCCCATAAAAACATCAAATTATCCCATTCTTCCTTCTAAAATTATCAACACCATTTTACCATACCCATAACCCATCCACACCACACTTCCAACCTATACCCCCCCACAACCACCACACACTCTCCCACTTACACAACCCCACCTTACCAATCTCATTCCACCTTCCCCCCCTTACCCATCTACCCCTTTCTCTAATACCTAATACCCTATCTATTCTACAATATATATACTCCTAAACAATAATAATTATAACCTATAATAAACAACACAAAATATCACACATCACAATTACCTACTATCCAAACCACATCAACAACAAAAACTAACTACACAAACCAATATCCCACCATCTCCCCACTAAACATCTATCATACTTTATTCATTTCATATCATACATAATACTTTCACCCCCACAACACACCCACCATTTTTTATATCCAAACCACCCAAATTTCTCTCATTCTCAATTAATTAACTTCTCTCATTCCCCCCACATCACATACTACCCATCTCTTACACTTCACCCCTTCAACCACCCATTTTCCCTATCCCCACACCACAACATCCTTAAAATACCACCCACTTCAAAATATAACATAACCTCCATCCCCACATCACCCCACAACCTCTTCCCCCCCCTCAACATTACCTCCTCTTCCATTTCCTCTATACTTATATACCCACTCCCCCCACACAAATCTTCTCCTACCCCTAACCCACACCCATCCCCCAACCCTCCCCTCCACCACCCCCAAAACACTCCCCAATTCCCACAACCCTAATTCCAATCATCTCCCCCTCCTACTAACTCCCACCCCCCAACTTTTAATTAAAATCCCACACTCCCCTCATATCTAACCCATTAACATCAAATTCCTCAACAAACCCCCACCCCCCCCCAAACCCCCATCCTACTTCATTCTTATCTAAATTAATTAAAAAACATCTCTCCCTCTAAAATATCTCCCTATCCTTACACTACTCTCCTTCCTCTTACATCCCTCTCTCTAACCCCAACAAATCAAAAATCTCCCCAACATTAATCCCCCCAACCATTCACCCCTTTCCCCCAAATTCCATCTCATCCCAATTTCCCCTACCCACCATCACTTCCATAACAATCTACTCTTCCTCCCTTCATAACATATTACCCACCTCCTCTCCCTTTTCCCCCCAACCCTTATAATTCAATATCCTATCCTCTTTTCCAAAAATCCCCACATATATAAACCTTCCACACCCCTCACCTACATTCCCTTTATCCCATTCCCCTCACCCCATCTCCCCACCCCATCACCCAATCACTCCAAACAACATTCATTACCTTACAAACAACACCTACCTCCTCTTTCCCCAAATCACCAAAACTCATTACAATCCCATCCAATCCCTAACAACCCAATCCTTCCTATCCAATACCAAAATATAAACTCCCCCCTCACATCTCAAATTCTCTACTACAACCCCAAAACCCATACAAACCCCTCAATATCCCCCATCATCTAACCTCCCCCCTTACCCCTCTCATCAACATTTCTAATAACCCACATTAATTTTATCATATCCCAACCCATTTCCACCACCCAAACCTCCCCTTCCACCAAAATTCCATCCTACACTCCCATCAACAATACACAATTCCCCCCCCACACCACATCCCAAATATCCATAACCATACTCTTCAACCCCCCCCTTACCACAATCTTCTAAAATAACACCTACCCACCCCCCACCCCCCACACAAACCCCCACCCTATCCTAATCAACCACCCTACTCCCCACCAACCCCCTCACAACCCTCACTCACTCCATCCTAATCAAACCACCCTACTACCCCACCAACCCCTCCAACCCTACCCACCCCCATCCTAATCAACACCACCCTACTCCCCACAACCCCCCAAACCCCACCACCCATCCTAAACCCACATTCACCCACCCAATCCCCCCCACCCTACATCATCCCCCCACACCCCAACCCAACCCAACCCAACCCTCTCCCCCTAAATATCCCATACCATCCCTAACCATCTTCACTCCTTCCTCCTCCATCCCTACCCCTATCCTTCCCTCCCCAACCCACCACCACTCCCCCCCACACCCTCCAACCCCCCACCAACCCCATCCCCCCAATCCTCTCTCCAATCCCCACCCTCAACTATATATACTTAACCCTTCCATCCCCCCAACCCATACTTACAACTTCACCCCTTCTTTCTACCCCCTTACACCCACATCACACCACACAACATCCCCCCCTCATCCCATATCACAACACCTCTTCATCTCCACTATCCTCCACCCCCTCTCATCTATATAATCCATAAACTCTCAACCACCTCCCCCCAACCACTCCATTCAACTTATCCACCATCAATCTCATTACCATCCCTATCACCAACACCCCCCCATATATCAACTATATTACTCAATCCCCCACCTCTTCTCACCCCTATCCACCCCAACCCCCATCACATCCCATCCCACTAACCCCCCCCCAATATAAACCACAACCAACCTCCATACTCAATACCCCAACTTCACTATCCAAAAAACAAACCTAAAATCAAAATTCTTATAACACTAGTCACAAACTAAATCCTAAAACATCCCCTACCAAAACCAACACCCCACCCCTAACAGAGATGTTCATGCTAACAGATCACAAACCAGAGACACTACTCAGACTCATGACCTCTAGACTTCATCTGTAGAGCCTACTAATCAACTATCCACTGCCATGCACTCCCTATCACCAGTCCAAGTCTCAACAACAAAAGATTCACTATTAGAAAAGTCAATCATCCTCCCTCCATAGTAGAAAGAGACAGTCTATTAACTCTCCAGAGAAGTGTAAGTCCTCCATCCGAATACACTAAGAATCACTCAACTATCCACTACATAGATACATCACGTAGAGAACAGTAAACTGTACACCATCTACTCATATCATTCCTCAGTAAGACTCTTCCCGTGTACAGATATGCCCACTGCCTACCATTCAACTCCTCACTCTCACTATCTTCCGTACTTCATAGTCCAGCAGAGCTAATCACAATGATAGCACCCCTCTCACACTACATCTCACTCAACTCTAAATAAAAACTGTATACAAGAGGAGAACGCGCGTAAGACCATCATTACATACTTCACACTACACCCAAACCACTCCTAACCCCAAAAAACCAGAGATCCTATAATAGGCTGTATAGACGCCCTAACCCACAATTCAAACTATTCTCTGAGAAGAGACCTCCCCCAAGCAGTACTAGAACTAAAGTGCTCTCAGAAAGAGAAACAGGGGTCCCAACGAAAACCCAGCATGTACCCCTCTATCACCGATGGATACATCAACACCACCTGAATTAAGTCTATCACGTAGAGATTAATCTAAGTATAATAGTACCAAGATGTCATGTTGACTCTCCTCACTGATGTTCTATCTCATACAAGAGATCATATACACACTAAATCCTTGAGATGTCTTCGTCTCTGTCACTGATATCTATCTCCCCTACTAAGATCCTACCTGACCCTACAACATCCATAAGTTGTAGTAGCTTCACATCTCATACAAACCGCCTATCATGGTTTTTCTCTCTCCCATGTCCCACACATATATACATGATCCACACCCTCATACCCAGTGCCTTACACACCACACTATAAGATAAGAAGTCACTGTCCTCTCTATCGTGTATAAAGTCCTCTCAGAAATGCCTGAACCTCTCACTCTCATATATCACCCCAACTACCAAAGTACAAACTGCTCAAATAATATCATGTCTCTTGTGCACTGAATCTCATACATCCCATCCATCTCTCTCTACCTCAACAAACCTGTTCACCATCTTACTTTCACCCCATTCTCTATATCTCTATCACACCCACATCCCAACCACCAACATGACTCTCACATCAGTTCTCAATGTGTCACGCGCTAGTCAAAAACCTAGAGACTGTGTTAGAGAAGAGAAGAGATAAATCTACCCAGTAGTGTCCCCATAACTGTGACCAACCACAGTTGCATCAACACACAGATACCAGATTCATAAGAGAATCAAGACACAAAGTCAAACCCACCAACAGTCCATCACAACCCCTATATACTCACTCCTCCATCTCTCACTCATATCATTCGTACCATAAATAGTCTGTAACTAGTGTAACCTCTACACGAAGCTCAATCGTTCTACATAGTACAAAGTAAAACTTACTATCAATATACCTCTCGTCCGAGTAGAGCAACTCTCCACACTATACATCCTCAATTTTACTACTCTTTAAAGCAATATTAGTTAGTCATGCGTGGCCCAAGAATTCTAGTATGTCACCACAACCATAAGACAAACCTATAGAGCCCCTAGATACTCAATTACACAATAGAGGAGAGTGAGAGATATATATCTCACATCCCCCCTTCAACACACCTAAACAGTTCTATAACACACACTCTCTCCCTACACTTATCCATCACACCTATATCGCTCCTCACACTGAATCTGTGTAGAAAATGTACATTCAACTCTCATACTGTTAAATGTTAGATCCATACTGCTCTGCTACCTCTTCTCCACGTATCTCACATCTCAGGTCACCTGACAACTGAGTGTTACACTCACTCAATATACTCCCCAACTAAACCTAACACAGATTATCACCCAGACCTACTAGACTCAATCCCCTCAGAAGATCGTATGACTAGATCCAAGGACCACCCTCTACACCATCTCCTCGTCCTCTCAACAGAAAAAATACCCCCTCCCCCCCCCCACCACGTCTCATCCCAAAATATGTGCCAGTACCTACACATCATAAACGCTCCAGTCTGTGAGAATGATCAATAAGCCTCCCACCTTTCTAAGAGCAACCGCCTCACTCTATCATCAGAAAGTCTAACCAGAAAAAGATCTACAAACAATATGATTCTGTCACTACTGCTCTAGTGAGTTCCATTCTGTTGCAATGTATAACTACTCTCTGTACAGTACCTCGTGTGCCTGTTGTCAACCTCCTAACCAAGAGTTATCTTGTGTCTATAATAAGAGATACTCTATCGGAGTACCCTATCGTGTGTCTATTTTTCCCACCCACTATGTTACACCACACCAGTGTATAACTCTCAAACCCAATCTATCATGCCATTTGTGACAACTCCACAGAGACCATCCACCCTACAGCGACATCATCATTACTACTCCATCACTAAATTGTCACTGTGTCATAGCTGCATCTCGCGACGCACCTGCTGTGGTGTGTAGTGTGTGTCTCAATGTACTCCACCCGTCATCGCCCGTCTACTCGAGTATTCAAAGACGATACTACAAATATCATCATGTACTCACCACCAGAGACTACAGTTAATAACCAGACCCTAGTAACACCAGTAACTGTCTGTCTCACCTACAGTCCACTCGTCTCCACACGTACCCCCACGCACCCCGTCTCAGTGCACGTCTAGACACCACCCACTATACCACGTATCATCTCTGAGTGTCCGCCCTAATAGATAAAGTCTTATCCATACGGTCAGTCCACTATGTGACTGTCATAAGTTGCAAGATAATATACTCACACAGTGATACATCGATATCTATCTACCATCCCCAGTCACTGAACCTCCAACCCTCCAACAGCAAGTATTAGTCCGTACTACTCCAGTACGCTCCCCCAGTAACGTCTCACCATTATCACCCTCGACCTCCACCCTACCATACCTAACTCCCCCAGTGCTTAACGAACCCTGATCTCTCCCGATGATAATGACTGTTACCATACCACCTTGACACACTAATCCCCGTGAGACCAATCACTTATAGATTAGTGTTCTCCATGTCCTACATAACTCAATGCAGATATCTGGAGATGACCCATCCCCCCCACCAATCTATTGTCCACCACTACCCCTGAACAGAGATCACTTTGTGTATATTATAATTACAGATGTTACCACACCGTGTTCTGTTGTCTCAGTTCTAACCTCAAATATACTGCCACACTCCACACACCACCAAACACCCCTAACTCACGACTAAAGACGTGCTTTGACAAAATGTATCTAACTTGTCATCGACTCTCCTCTTTTTTAAATTCTCTCTCTAATGTGTACTCATCACTATACTACATAGAGACATGTTGTTGTGTCATTGATTGTGTTCAGAGAGTGCCACTACTGTGACTGTGCACACTGTCCACGCAATGTGTGTATCACTGATCGTGCGTGACCTCCATCTCCCCCACACTCCCCCCCTTGATTCAGTGCTACTCCCCCACAAGTGATAAACACATAACACTAAACCCTCCAGAGAAACTATCCCCTACAATATGTATGTCCTTCATTAGACCAATAACTACCGTTGTGTGCCTGTGTTAAAATTCCCACTCTGATCCCCGCACTCTCATCCAGTCGCTCCACCACAGATGTGCGCACTCTCTTGTCTGTCCCCTTGTCTGACGACCCCCGCACTCCCTGTACAGTATATATTTGTCAACAGTCACCCGCTAAATCGTGTGTCTGTCCCACATTGAAACTAAATAATTACACACCAGGATCATACTCATCCTCTTATATCCATACAAGACATGAGACCTCTCATCAATAGTGTCTCAAGTGGAAGAATCTCAGATCGTGTCTACCAGATCTTGGTTAAAACTATACTCTTGTGATCACCACCCTTCCTGCCCCAAATATCTCGCTCGCACCTCCGTGTGCACTTTCTCCCTCCGATATACAAGCTAGTATCAGAAGTCAGATGAGAAAACACTCAGTGTCATACTATATACACACTAACTATAATCATATCCGTAGTTCGAGATCGTCTCCCACATCAGACTATTCTCGAGAAACTCTCACAATCCGTCTCCAAAGATGTGCTCATCTGCGTCCTCAATCCTCATATGTAAACCAATCCAGACCCATAATCATACCATCATCAGTACACCATATCTCACATAATAATTTCGCCCCGCCGTTGTTGTGTGAACTTTCCTCTCCACTCACTTAGAGAAACAACTGTAATTGAATGTGACCCCTCATACAATACTTTCCCGCCAGTCCGCCACGCGTCGTCGCGTAGTTTCTGCTATACCAACGAATAACATCCTAACTAGAAAATTCTCACCAGCCACAATGCAGAATAATACCTAGATATCACCGTCCCCTACTCAGACCTACCTACGAACCCTGATATTCATACTCCACACGCCATCATTAAGCGTAGTTTCTGCACTATAAGACCTAATATGTTTTCCCCTCACTGAAGACATAAACAATATATCATCATATGATAAATGTTCCTTGCACACGCATCTAAATTCACTCCACCCTGTGATTGCTGATTTTTCATACTACCACTGATAAACCCACTCCACCACTCTCTCTACTGTCCTGTGTCTCTAGACACACCATCTCAACGAACAAGAGGTGTGAGTTAGAATCCCACTGTTAAGATCTGAACAACCTAGAGTATATCTATTGATAAACTCCTCTCTGGAGAGTGTCCTTCCCTAAGATCCGTCACACTACCATCCTCCCTTCACTCCCTGTCATCTAACTAACGTCATCCTACCGTACCAAACTATAATCACAACTCTCTCACTGATCTATCTCAACCCTAACATAATAAATTGTAAGAACTAGACTCTCTACTACACTTCCTCTCTGATACATAGAAAAGCTATGACTACAAACCCCCTACAAACACCCTACTATAATACCTCCCCGAAACATCACTGATACCCTCAAGTAACACTTTCGATGTGAAAAAACCGTTCAGAAAGTCACTCATTTATCCCCTCACCATTGAACGATGAACTATAGTAGACAAACTCGTAATACTCTCTAGACTACTAGTCTAAGATCTCAATTATTCCAGAATCCGTCATACTCACATCTGCTGATGATATTGATTCACTACCATAGAACCTCACCACTGCAACTCCCTAGACTCCTGTGACTTATTAGTGAAGAACCTTCTGAACTCTCGCTCTTCTCTCATGTTTAGTCACGTCTCTATGTGTGTGGTGTCCCAGTTTGAAGCATGTTGAGTAGTTTGACTCATGAATGTGTACTCTCCGTGATGTTCTCAGTGCTCCCCGGTCTCTCTCACTCATAGTGTCTCACCTGTCATAAGTCCACTATGTGTGTCTAAACCTACCCTCTCTCTAACGCACCCCCTTATTCTCTTCCTCTACACCTACCCCCCCACCTCTCACCACTATGTTACCCCTACAATAGACGTCAGATACACACACAAGTGGTACCAGTTCTCCCACGCTACGCCGGTCTAATGAGATCATCGCCGTGCCTCTTGCGTCTACTAAAATGTCTCAGACCCTCCCCTCAATAAACCAGTGTGTTGTACGTTGTGTGTGCCTCCACTCTGTGACCACTGTCCTCTATATCTCTCCAACTGTGCCAGAACATATCTCACTCTGTCTGGATATGACTTATATCCAACTCAGTGCTCCCTAATGCCCTCACTATGTGAGCAACTCCCTCCTGTGTAATCTCACACACTTATTAATATCCCTTGTCTACAGTGATCTAACCCGCTCCTCCTCACGCACTGTGATATATAACCCACCATCACCTTGTAAATATAGATAGACGCGCTATCCTACACTCAGTCGACTACGCTATGTGCATCTCTATCCATAAGACTAATCCCCAGTCTTATCAACAAAAGTGAATCAACTAATAGAACACTGAGACACTGTCTAAGTCACAAACATTCCAGACTACCACAGTCACACGCGTGCGTCCTCCGAGTTGCACCTCCAGGTCCCACTTAAGAAACACGTCCCTGCACAACGTTTCGAGAGACCTCTGCTCACTCTTATTAATACGACATGTTGTGCCGTGAGTCCATCCACCCTCTCACCCGAAGACTCCTGATACAACTACACAAACCTCATTCTACATCAGTGCTAGTGTCACACTCCACCTCCCTCTTCACTCGAGACACCTAGAAGATACAATTTACACACAACCAGAATGTGACAATCTGCGCCGTTGAGATGTCGCACTCTCTTGTATAGGTAGACGCTGTACACTCCTCATCACTGTCACCTTTTGAAAGTGTATACACGCACACATAGATCGAGTTACATTCTCTAATATACATCTTGACCCTCCACTATACCTCTATACACTGCCACCACAATATATCCCTAGAGTTATGAGTCACCCAGTTGCTCTATACCATCCTAAATCACTGAGACCATAGTACACACTCCGTAACTCCACTGAGCCCTAACCCTGACTGTTCCTAATACTCCTCTCTAACTATACCTCTGACTAAGAAGAATTGTATCTAAACATCTGTCCTGCCTACACTCACAGTGTATCTCCAAGACAAGAAGAACCAATCTACTCACTGATATTTGTGTATCTCCTCTTGTTATCATTGTATTATACCCTCCGAGTGTGTCTATCCCAATGTCATGTCATTATATCTCCACAAATCTCTGTGCTCATCTCACACCTTGATCACCACTATGTGTCACAGACCTCTCTCCCTCTCTCTCTCTCTCACCACCTCTGTTCTCTACAGATGTTGTATCATAAACCGACACTCTCCCCCCACTCCGCCATTCTCTGCTACCATAAACTCAGAGTGTACGAATCTGCGTCAGTCTATCTCCCTGTGACCCAATACTAGTCACAACCCCCGTGTTAATCTCTCTTTCTACTCTGTATCAATGATTCTTGACCATGCGTCTCACATTGTACTGTGTGATGACCTCTTATAGAAGAGTCAGAGTTGTCTGTCATTCAGACACCACCGTCAGCCATCACGACAACCTAGTTAACTCTATGACATGACTAAAGATTTGAACTCTCTTGTGTACTCTCAACATCGCCGTTACACCCCCCACAACCCACTCACTCTAATATATATTGATATAAATAGCCCAGTCGTGTGCCTCTTGTCATTGAGATCCACCTAGATGTGTGTTACTTGCCCTCCACCCAGTCCCACATCCCTAAGTATCTAATGTCACTTCTGTGCTCCCTCTGTCACAGTCTACTCTCAACTCTCGAGAAAACTGAGTGTCCTGCTACCAGAACTCCTGTTCCAAAAAAATATAAAATCATACTCACGATGTACATGCTCCTCCTAACCTCTCCGTGATACAAAAAAGTACTCTTAATGTGTGACAGTAGAGTGTCCTATACCTAATAGTCATCATTGGTGTCCACTAGCCTGTGTCGAGACAGAAATCGCTATCCTACGTCTACTGCTCATAAGATCTATATCCATTAATCCTACTCCAATCTAGTGTACAGTGTCTAGTGTCACCCACCTAACAGTCAAAATAGTGTTGCCTACACATCAGCCTACTATCACCCTGCATCTAAAATGTGACTCTTAGATCACACTCCTACACAACCATCATGCACCAAGTATCTGGAGTCACAAACTAAAAATACTTTTTTTGTTACTTTAAAACATGAAATAATGATTTAGAAATATTTTTACAATGAAAAGTATTACACAATATTCGTTTTAATTAGGGAAGTATCTATCTTTTAATAACATCTAATATTACCTTAAAAATCATTTGGAAGGACGCTTCGATTTCGAGTTGCCACCCAAAAATTTCCATACTTAGGAGGTAATTTAATAAAGTTGTGTTATTTTTATGGGCTTTCACTTTAAAAGTTCGGATATTTTAAGCTTTAATGATTACATAAACATTTCCTTATATAATTTATTTAGTTATAAATGCATACGTATTAATGTTTAAAATTCAATTTTCTCCATATTAAATAATTGTAAGCTATGACGTAATACCCCCCACATGCCATATTGTGGGTATTCATTACTTATATCAATTTCATTTTACCCCAACACACTCAGAGTGCTTTTCTCTATAAATTCAATTGATTATTACAATTATAGCCGTCGCATAGCAATATAATAAATCTTTGTGGTGTCTTTTTTGGAGCTCCATTTAAAAATGTCAATTTGTGATTGTGAGAAAGAAATTGAGTTAAATTAAATTTTTTAAACCAAAATGAGCAAAGGATGTTTCGGTGGATTTTTGCGGAGGGCTAGGCCGGCGTGTCCTGGAGCGTTTCGCAGTATCCGGGCGCGCCGATTCGCCGAGATTTTCGCCACGGAAAATCACAAAATTTCATCAATAAGGTATTTTTGATTTTTACATCAAATGTTGCTACAACCAAAAATAATATTATTTGTACTTACATGAACATCAAGTGGTTTTCAAATTCAATGTTATCTGAACATAGTATGATCAAATATAGTTTAAAAAGACACAAAAACATTCTATTATTTATATTTTAATTTATGTACAATTAAAATTTTATTTAGTATATTCGAAATAAATACAAAGGTATTGCCTAGGAAGATTTTACCATTTAGAAAAGTCTTGCCAGATTAATAATAAAGAGATACTTTGTTATATCAAATAAAAAAATTAAAATGAAAAATCCCTATAAACACTTAAATGTGGCAGTACTCGTAAGTAATTAAGTAATTGGTTTTTTTTAAGACAGACTGTGCTTCAGATATGCAAAAAACTAAGTAATATACGACAAATAGAATGTAAAAATCATTCAAGAAAAATGTAAAAATTATAAAAACTCGAAAGATAAAATAAACACAAACAATTTTTCTTATTTAAATACCAGCGTTTTACAATCAACAATGTTTTTGTATTACATTACCTCAGTTTTTACTAACAAAAATTTTTTTGTCTGTATTTACATTACCCTAATTGTTACCACTCAAACAATGTTATCAGTTATTTCATTTTCATACGTTATACAATCAAAAAATGTTTTTTTATTTACGTTTCCATTAGTTTTACACACACAAAAAGAGTTGTCTATATTTATTTACCAAATATTTTACACTCACACAATGTTTCTCTATTTACATTACAAACATTGTTACGAAACAACCATTGTTGTCTGATTTACATTACCATAAATTTTACTACCCACAATGGACTTATTTACATTTCCATAATTTTTTTCTACCACAAAATCTTTTTTGTATTTACATTACCATAATTTACTAAAAAACAATTTTATCTTTAATTTACATTTCAATCATTTGTTACTACAAGACTTTGTTGTCGGATTTACATTACCAAAATTTTGTTACAAAACACAACAAAGTTGTCTTTATTTACATTACCATAAGTTGCTACTACCACACAAGTTTTCTGTATTTACATACCATATTTTTAAACAAACTCACAAAAAGTTTCTGTTTTTACATTATCATCAAGTTGTTACACACAGAAAATTTTATCCTATTTACATTACATCTTTAAAACTACACAAAAAGTTGTCTGTATTACATTACCAAAAGTTGTTTACTACTCACACAATGTTGTCTGTTTTTACATTACCAATAGTGTTACTCTCACAAACATATTGTCATGTATTTACATTACCATGAAGTTATTACTACACAGACAATGTTATCTGTATTTACATTACCATTGTTGGTATACACAAATGTATCATTTAATTACCATCAAATTTAACTAAACTGTACGCACATCAGGAAGATTACCCCAAATGAATGTGTTCTCTAATATTGAGGGTGAAGGTTTACCACCCTTTTTTAAAAAAACCATCACAGTCATTCCTACCTCGAGCTCCTTTGCCTCTGCTCATTGAAAAATCAAACATCATCTTCCATCAAATGGTACCGCCTCACTCCCTTGGCGTCCTGACAAACTATCTCTGGAGCGGGCTTGTCGGACCGGCCGACATGTTCGTGGGGCAATACCCTCATCACGACTGAACCAACGATTCTGATGTTGGGTTATAAAGACAAAATATTGTCACATCCTGCCATCTTGCTACTGAGCAAGAACACAGCCATCTTGAGTCCGTCACGCCGACACACAAACAAGTGGCGAAGCGTTTTCTGCGTGTATTGAGAGCCTATTGAGTCATTTAATTACAAAAAGCTCCAGTGTTTCTGATCACTGAAAATTTTCCACTAATCGGGCACTTCCTTATAAACTTTTCAAAATGTAAATAATTGGCTCACCTGTAAAAATATAGTTAAGACATTGTTTATTTAAAATTTATTACATATCGATCATTTTAAATAAGTTAGCTGTATAATACATAGAATGTTGTGTCCTAATTTTGTTTTGTTTTTTTCCCCTCGCCTACTTAAAATCTAATTTCCTCATAATTTATTTTAATATGTCATTAATTTTCAATATGTATTAGTAAATATATATAAATAATATTTATTTTAATTGTATTATAAACATTTTATTAGTCACTAAGTATAAAGCATTTTATATTAAGGTTTAAATTTAAAAGGCCTATCTAAACTAATAATACGTCACAGTAACTACAGGTTAAGGCGTTGGACTATGGTGGTGTACAACTATAATACATTAAATTCAAACTCAAATCAGTATCTTGCGTAAGAATAGGTTAGAGGAGGTCTAATGGCTTAGAGACTAAAAAGTATCTTAATATCATTACAGTCCATGGTTTAAGCTCCAAAAAGCATGTTATAGAAGAAGAGAAAATCTATTGATTAAATTGTATACATGAACCTAATTTTTAATAAATAAAAAACATTAATTTAGATATTGAAGTGGGCTAAGAAATAAGAAATTTTATTGAAGTGCCAAGTATATGCATTTACATTCATGTAAAGAATGGGAGTTATAGTCCCACATATGACAACCAGATTTAGTTCAAACACTTTCAAAGCCAAAAGACAATAAGTCACCTCTTTCAAAGTGCATTGATGGAAACCTTAAAAGTAGTTTTTACACATGCAGAGGCAAACATTATATGTATTGTGTAGATTTAAACACATTCAATAAAATTATTTGCCAATAACTCAAGCATATCATAAGATTGTTCTCGTATAAGTAAATCTAAAGACACAGTCAAAGAATGAAAGGAAAACAAGCATGACTTTGGGTTTGTTTGAAAGTGAAACATAAAATACCTTAAGAGATTAAGAGTTTCCGTGGACAAAAGTTTTTTTTAAACCTATGGTGCTTGATTAGTTTCAGGCTTCAATAGATAAAGTGTCAATACATCTAATTTGGCCGTAACCATTGTTAAAATGAAAATAGCATGAACATTAGAATAATAAAAAATCATATCAGTCTCGATGGAATGCATACTTCAAACTATGTTCTAGCTCAGAAAAAGATTTGTAAGAATCAATTATTAATAAGGAATAATTGATGCTTTTTTTATGACC